>JAKGSA010001630.1:25267-46359 GCA_033558755.1 Philaethria dido | reverse complement strand
TTTAATATTTTTTACCGATTTTCAAAAAAAGGGTGAGGTTTTCAATACATACATACATATGTATGTACATAGCTTCACGTATGTATCCCACATATAGCAGGGTAGGCAGAGGGAACCTAGTGTTAAGCCACTCCGTTCAACACTTTCCGCCGAATTGAGGCATTACTTGTTGAGTTCTCAATTCAACTGTATCTTTTTATATTGTTAACGCATAACTTTTTCTGGGTGCTCCAATTTTGTTGTTTTTTTTTTTTTATATAATTGCCATTGCTTCTGATGTGGTCCCATTTAAATTTTATTAAATCTGACTAGTAGTTTTCGAGTTATTCGTAATAATTTTTATTTTTAGTGCATTTTATTTGAAGTTAGTTTTTTTTGTCTTAAAAGTATATTTTTTTATATTCAAAAACAAGACCTCATGTTAGCGTAAAGTGGGGAACGGAGAGTCTTAACTAGTCTTTACTAGGTTCTCAGGTTCTTTCTGCCTACCCTACTATTTTTTTTTTATTGGATAACGGATGGCAAACGAGCAGAAGGACCACCTGATGGTAAGTGGTTACCTTCGCCCATGAACATCTACAACACAAGAGATGTACTAGATGCGTTGCCAACCTAGAGGATACAGATGGAAAGGGAGGACAATGTAGTAGTCCGCTATCGGAACCACCACATTTTGGGGAAAGGATGGGTGGGAAAGGGGAAAACCTGGCTTACATGCCATCGAACCGGAACACATCATAAGATATTTGGCGGTTCGTCTTTGACATGATAGTGGTCGCGAGCCAGACGGAGGACGAACCTCCTACCACCAAACAAAATGCGGGATTAAGCGTGAAGCTAAAAAAAAAGACAAGACTGGGCATTTGTGGATAAAACCAAATAAGCAATGAATACTAAATACTAAATATAATAAGACACTTAAGCGCCACTTAAACTTAAGTTAAGTTAAAGTACTATTTTCTTTTTACTGCATACATTTCTGTCTAAGTAAGTCTTTAAGTAGTTATTCTATAAAAATACTTTCAATGTTCTTTTATTGAAGTTAATATAAGCTTAGATTTAAAAGTATAAATGCAGAGTAACTAATAAAAAGGACTGAGCTATTTATTTTTATTATTCAGTAGAAAAAATTCTATTTAACATAAATAGTTAATATTTTATCAAAAACAGAAAAAAAAATGCTTTTAAAAATAAAATTATTACGAATAACTCAAAAACTATTCGTCAAATCTTTAAATGAGACCACATTAGAAGTACTAGCTGTATTAAAATTGGTTAACATAGTAAAAAGTTGTTCGATTAGCACACATAAACGATACAGTTATATTGATAACATCGTCCTTTTTTTAACCTGTGAACAGAGTATGACGAAATATTTCGTCATGCATAAAAGCCTACTGTAAAAGCATGACTACATTTTTCGTCATGTAAATTAATCGTAATAAATTGAACGCATTATGTTCTACGTTGTTCTTGTCTATTAAATCTTAGAGTGGTTATATCTATGCCATCATATTGACGATGCGTCAAAAATTTTCATGTGATTCGAGTTGAATAAAAGTTCCCCGATTAACAGGTTAAAATTTGTTACAAAAACTCATAATAAATATTTGATAATGTTAATCATAAACCAATTAGAGTTTCATATATGTGATTACTTCTAGAACCAGTGATGTTTAATTTCGTTTTACATTTTCTGCTTATTGAGAGAACACTATATATTTTGTCTTGTTATTATTTTTTTTTTTTAACTTCACGCTGTATCCCGCATATAGCAGGGTAGGCAGAGGGAATCTGAGAACCTAGTGTTAAGACACTCCGATCTCTTACAACAATTCTGTTCCCCACTTACCGCCGAATTGAGGCATTGCGTGTTGAGTGGCGGAACTCAACGCCGCACTTTGCCTTGTTACCAAACCCAAGAAATGAAAATACTAAATTTTACATTTCCTGCAGTGGGACTCGAACCCACAACCTGTCGCGTTTACAGTCGCACGCTTGTGCCTCTGCGCCACGACAGGCGTTATTTAGTTAGACACTATACCACTGCGCCACGATGGTCTTTACCTATTTAAATTGTAAAATCTATAAGAGTAAAATTTACTAACAAATATATTTTTTCCAGATACATCTTCTCCCTAGCACTAGCCGACTTGCTAGTCATACTAATATGCGTACCTTTCGTATCGGTTATCTATACATTGGAGTCATGGCCCTGGGGCGAGGCTATATGCAGGATATCCGAGACCGGCAAGGATATAAGTATAGGCGTCTCGGTATTCACTTTGACTGCTTTATCCGCGGAACGCTATTGTGCTATAGTGAACCCTTTTAGGAAACTGCAGGTAAATTTTTTGTTCATTTTGTGTATATCGCTCCTTTAGAATTATAGTTACCTATTTAAAAAAATATCAATTTTTGGGAAAAGTCAATATAAATTTTTATTTTTTTTTTATGAAAAGAAGTGATTGTTTAAAATTGTATTTTAATTTATATTCTTGTTTTAATTAAAGTTGATAAAGATCGTTATATTACGTTGTTTCGTGGCAAAAAATAGAAAT
The DNA here is from genome assembly GCA_033558755.1 of Philaethria dido. NCBI lineage: Eukaryota > Metazoa > Arthropoda > Insecta > Lepidoptera > Nymphalidae > Philaethria > Philaethria dido. The sequence goes on along the minus strand of JAKGSA010001630.1, from coordinate 43,798 downwards.
TATGATTTTTTTGATTAGGTCCCTATAATTCTAAAGGTGCCATATATTTTTATTTATAATGGTGTATTGGGAAAGGAAATTGTTAATGTATTTTTAATATTTTTATAGATATAGTGCAAAAGCTATCATACAACAAAAAAATCATCAAAATTGGTTCACTATAAAGTTATGCGGTAACATATAAAAATAGAGTGTGATTGAAAATCTCTTCCTTCTCTTAATGTCGGCCGGTTTAGAACGAGATTAAAATACGGGGTAAAAATATAAGCTAATGTTGTTTAAATTTTTATTTGGCATGTAATATGCCACGCAGATTAAAAAAAAAGTGAGCCGTAACTGATGACTGAGGCAGATGTGAAACATCATGATCGTGCAAGTAATAAATATCTATATATATATATCTTCTTCTTCTTCATAGCATTTATCCCGGCTAGCCAGGGTCTGCCTTCCTACTCAACCTACTCCACTTTGCACGATCTTCTGCATCACGGGTGGTTAGTCCATTGGCTCTCATATCCTGCTTCACGACATCCAGCCATCGCTTCCTTGGGCGTCCGGGGGGTCTAACTCCAGGGACAGATATATCAAGGCATTTTCTTCCGACATAGTGTTCGGGACGGCGCGCAACGTGGCCGTACCATCTCAAACGACGCTCTTGGAGCTTATCCGCTACGTCACGGACCCGAAGACTACCTCGAATGAATGTGTTACGTATGCGATCAGCCCGCGTAACGCCACACATCCATCTCAGCCTCTTCATCTCCGTGACGCGAAGCTCCTGAGTGTGACGAGACAGTGCCGGCCAACATTCGCTACCGTATAAAAGAACAGGTCGGATTATGCACTTGTATATCTGTCCCTTGAGCTTGGGCGGTATTCTGCGGTCGCAGACCACACCAGTGACCTCACGCCATTTGGCCCAAGCAGCGCATATCCGGGCTTGGACATCGTGATCGATGCCTCCGGACTCGTGCAAAACGGATCCAAGGTACCTGAACTTTTCCGACTTAACGGCTGGTTCAGGACCTATATGGATAGTGCCAGAGTCCGAGCTCCCGCATGCCATGTACTCGGTCTTCGACACATTTAGCTTAAGACCGCCGTTCTCCAGCGTACCCTTCCAGAGGTTCACTCTCTGCTCTAACTTCGTCCGGTCTCCGTCAACGAGTGCTATGTCATCGGCATACATCATCAGCCATGGAGGCTGGTCCTGAATATAAGCCGAGACAGTATCGAGCACTACATTGAATAGAAACGGACTAAGCGCCGAGCCTTGGTGAACCCCTACAGTAATGGGAAAAGGTTTGGTGTCGCCAACAGCAGTCCTAACCATTGACGCGGAATCGCGGTACATATCCCTAATAATGTCAATATAGGCCTCAGCGATCCCCTTGGATCGCAATGCCCACCAGATACATTGACGAGGCACACAGTCAAAGGCCTTCTGTAGATCTAAAAATGCCAAATGCAGAGCTCTCCTTTGCTCTCTATATGCCGCCATCAACGTTCTGAGGGCAAAAACGTCGTACATGGTACCGGATCCTGGCTGAAATCCATACTGACATTCAGAACCAGTACACTCTCGGCGAAGCCAGAGATCGATTACGCGCTCGAAGAGCTTCATGGTGTGACTCATGATCTTGATACCCCTATAACTACCACAATCTTGAACACTGCCCCTTCCCTTGTAAATAGGGGTAATAAAGCTGTTGCGCCACTAATGTGGCATTGTACCAGTGTTCAAGATGCGGTTAAAGAGATCAGTGAGCATGAGCACACCAAGAGAGCCCAGCGATTTCCACGCCTCGATCGGAATGTCGTCAGGCCCCACCGCTTTCCGGTTCTTCATGTGTCGAAGGCAATTCTGAGTTTCGTCGAGGGTTATTGGGGCAATAAGTCCGAGGTTAGGGAGCGGTTCGGAAGGAAGACTGCACGGGTGCTGAGTATTCAGCAGCTCCTTGAAGTAGCCCCTCCATCTCTCCTTCACAGAGCCCTGATCACAAAGCAGCGTACCTCGGGAGTCCTTGACACAGAGACATTTGGAAATGTCTTGTGTCGCTTTATCCCGAGCACGTGCCAGTTTATATATGAGCTTCTGCCCCTCCGCAGTTTCAAGTTTATCGTAAAGTGGTGATAAACTCTCACTGCGGGCTCTGGCTACAGCTGTTTTGCTGGCACGTTTCGCCGCAATGTAATCCACTCTGTCTTCAGGGGAGTTGGAATTCTGCCACTCCTTAAAAGCAGCCTTCTTTTTCCGAATCGCTTCCTGCACCTTGTCATTCCACCACCATGTCTCCCTGTCGATGACTCGTCCTTCCCTAGAAATGCCAAGAACTCGTTTACCCGCAGTAATAATTGCTGACTGGGCTCGATCCCAAGCTTCCTGGGCAGTTTGGGTGTCAGTCAATAGATTTTGACTTTTAACCTCTGCCAGAAAGTCGGTCTGCATCGGCCCATCCAACAACCACCACTTGGTCACGTTTCTCGGCAACTTTCTTTTTCGGAGTAACGACATAGTCCATGACAAGAAGACGATGTTGGGCCGTTAGGCTTTCACCAGGAATGACCTTACAGTTAGTGACCTTGCCTATATGACACCGTCTGGTACAGCTGTTAATCTAATTAAGTATCGAATCGGACCCGTCGCTTATACGTGATTATGTGCTGGGAATTATTTTTTTAAATACGCATTCATTAAACTTACCGTTTTTCTTGTAATTTATTATCCGTTCTAATGAACCACACAAGTTGCACGGCGGGCACGGATTCTATGATATCGTCCACCACTTTTGATCCACCGAAGAAAACAGGAAAAGCGTGAGCCTCCCACGTGACGGGGTTAAACATTATGGGAAACGTAAGATTCAATTCCCCCCGTTCAACCTAAATCAAAATAATATAGGTATCTATAGTAACAATATCATAAGCGCGGCATTGAGTTTCGTCATTTATGAAATGGCAATGTCTTGAATTCTTTGAAAGTGGAGTACGAAGTGTCTTGACACTAGGTTCTCTCTGTGACTACTCCGCTATACGAGATAGTAACAATATAATTTTAACTTAACAAGAATGCTATATGTACACTATAGATTATTTTCATCTTTTATTTAACTGGCATTATGAATAGAAAAGCTAAGTAAAGTACTGTCGACTACAAAATGTATAAACAATATTATAAGTCGTTATCGTAAAGAAAAGATTGAATGGAACCTGTTTACATGGAAATTTGTCAATAGAATAACAAAGTATGTATATTACTAAAATTGGTTGTATTGTTCTATTATAGAAAGTGTTACACAAAAAGTACTTAGGTAATTTTTCAATGTATTATTTATCAATAGAGATAGACGGAGAGAATATATATAAGTGATCTCCTTACTTCCCTCTCATAATCTATAAGTGTTGAGTGATCAAAATCAAAATTGTTCCTATTAAATTTATCGGTATTTGAATCCATACCTTTAATAATAGATATGTTGTACTACGCAGCGATAGCTTTTATATTGACTCAATGATTGATATTTTTATCTACTAACAAATCAAACGTGAAAAATTGAAAGTTGCTATCGACCTTGGTCGACCCAAAAAATAGATCGGAGCAATTCTGAGAAGCATGAAAATACCCCAAACTTCAGACATTTTTTTAGCTTCACGCCGTATGCCGCATATAGCAGGGTAGGCAGAGGGAACCTGAGTACCTAGTGTTAAGACACTCCGTTCTCTTTCAACAATTCGGTTCCCCACTTCCCATCGGACTGAGGCATTACATGCTGAGTGTCGAAACTCAACGCCGTGCTTTGCCTTGTTACCAGACCCAGGTAATGAAAATACTAAATGTTAATTAAAATTTTCCTGGAGTGGGAATCGAACTCACAACCTGTCGCGTTTACAGTCGCATACTTGTGCGTCTGCGCCATGACAGGCGACTATTAAACTTAATACACCTGCAGATTTTTAGTGTATACTTAAGGAATATTATAAAAATGTCTTTGTCAAATAGAGTTTTATTACAGCACGTACAGGCATCTATTACAAATAATGTTAGCGAGACTTATTTGTTGACGTGCCGAGTATAATAGCAATAAAACAATAAATATGTGGTATTTTACGACTCAGCGAGTGTCATTGTTAGGTGTACCACAGGGTGGTTACAGTATATAGGTAAAAATATATATATTATCTTGAATTACTATTGCATTGTATCACTAATGCTACGATATGAGTAACAGCGCGGATAGGACACAGAATTAGGTTCTATTTTTCTGTTTCTATTTCTGATTTTTTCCGCATTTTAATCTTTGCGCCCAAAGCCATTATGTTCTAAATGATTAGTAGAAGTAAATACCGTATCTAGTTACAAGTTGAAAATTATAAAGTTAAAAATTATCGTCAGTGGCATGAATAAATATTCAAATATAAGATGCTGTTCCATAGAACCAGATAACAAGCTATCCTTTGAGATGTATACGTGTAATAATAAAGATAATATAAAGATAAAAAGAAATAAAGAAAGCATAGAATAATTTTGATTAATTACGGTAACAATTGAGTGTAGTGCGAAACAATTCAACTATTCATATAACACTAAACTAGTAAAAATCCTTGGTAAAAATCTCAATAATGAATTATTATTGTATTCAATACAAATAGGCTTGTGTTTTCGGTATTATCTAAATGTAGAGTATTTGCTTAATTTTGTTCTGTTAACTTAAGTAACTCAAGTAAATTGTCGTTTCTTCTTAACATAAATAAAAATGCCAGCTTCCTTTATATGATTTTTTATCATACATACAAGCGAAGCTTTTTGCAGCGTGGGATTGTATTAGTTTATTTTTCTTGAAATGACATTGGCAGTGTCAAAAAATGTTCTCGTCACTTGATAATAAAAAGCATATGCTTTAGAATGTAAAAAAATATTAAATAATTACACAAAATCTTTTTAACCTCGCAGCCTTTGTTTCATTCTAATGTGCTGATAAGCTGTATTACTGTAAAGTTTCATTGAGTTCCGTTCAATAGTTTTTCCATGAAAGAGTAACAAACATCATCCATCCTCATAAATTTTTGCATTTATAATACTATTAGAACTTTTTTATTACTATGTGTTGGTATATTACTAGAACTTTGACAAATAACTGACACTTGCGGGCACTTTACTTGCATATTGTGTGGTATTGATTATAATCAGTGGTTTTAGTCAACACTATGAGTAATAACTATTGTTTGAAATTCATCGGTCAAATGCTCGAATCGTGAACTCGCATTAATCATCCGTATACATAATTTCATACAAAATATACCTTTCATTGATGTTGCTAAAATGATTACAAAATTATTTCCCAAGTAAAAGCATACAGACGATCATTATTATGTAAAATGTTTATTTTATCAACTCTGTTAAGATTATTTATGATTTATTTTACTCCACTTTCAGCTTTTATTCCTTTTTATATAACATACGAAGAAAAAAGTCTATTATCCGGAAAAACAGTAAATATTATCATTTAAAAATATTAAAACAGTGTAAATTATAAATAAACTATCAAATCCATGTTTCCAGAAGCATCTAAGTTCATTATTTAATATTCATATCTTAGCTTCACATAGTTTAAATACTTGTACGTGACAAAACAATTTTTAATTAATTTTTACCTCTCCAATAATTTTATCCAGGTTCAATATATCGTTAGCAAAGCACTGTCCCTCCCACCTCGCGCACTCTTCTCTATACGTAAATTGCTCCCCATTGTCCAATGTCACTGTGATATTTTGAACGTATTCATCGAGCTGTCGAAGTTCCTTCCACACTTCGGTACGGAGCATATTTGTTATGTTATCTTTGGGTACAATGATCACTCGGCCGAATCTACCTATGAAGAACAAAGAAGAGTTACTTATCAACGGTACCTACATACAGTGGTACAAGTGCAAAAGCACTTTACAGGAGAGCCACTTAAAAATTCTTAAGGTTGTTGTTTTTTGTTATTTTTTTATAATTCTGCGAATTCATTGTTTAAAGTATTTAGTTACTTCGAATAATGACAAAATGAAAGTCTTACGAACTTTTAAATTGCTCTCCTGTAAAATAGTTTTTGTACTAGTACCAGTGTACGTAGGACCCTTCGATATAATCTTAAATGACTAAGTTATACATAAGGTTGTACACATATTTCCATCCAATGCCCTTCTTTTCTAGGAAATAACAATGTAGTTTTTATATATCTTTTGTATCTTAACATTATAATGTATGTATTCAAATTTCCATTATTCGTCAAATTGACTTCATTTTCTTTTCCATTAATTTGTTTTCTTGGTCTAAATTTTTAATCATAATAAATATAGCATGAAAATTATTAAGCTAAGGCCTGAATATACAATAAAAAAATTTAAATATGATATTCTGAGTTTAACATCAAGATACAGAGATCCAAATGTACTTTGTGCTACTTCTTTAATATATTTTTTTTTTTATTTGAAAATATAAACAATTTTGAAAAAGATCTTTATATCAACGCACCTGCTCTCGTAATCCTTCCCACATTGAACCTATGAGTATAGTTTACTTTGAAATATTCTTCAACTATACGCCGCTCTAACTTTCCCTGGCCACTGAGAGGTGAAAACAGATACTCTGGGTCCATTTCATAATAAACTCGCTGATATCCAGTGATCATGAGAAGTGTTAAGAGTACAGGGATGATTATGAAGTAACCAGGTCGTTTCCCGACGAATAAACCTAGCCGATAAAACGATCGGTTTAAAATATCGTCCACAAACGTGAGCTTGCAACCCATCTGAAACAAAATATTAGAAAAGTATTAATTTTACTAAAATTTAAATATAAAGTAACTTAAAGATATTTATTTTTTTATGTTTCTAACATTTTTTGATTGGTAAACAAAAAATATATGTACAAAAATCAATATAGATGTGTCAGTAATTTATCTTCATTTAAGCAATTTCGGAGTCGATATTTGTGTTATGTTATATTTGGTAGACAATAAATATAAAAAAAGATCATAAGCGAGAAGGTTTTGAAATCATATAACGATTCCGGATAAGTTTCTCTTGCGTCGGTTTCATTATTTCTTTTATTGAGCGCAATGTTAAGAAATGATTAGTTCTTTTATTTTTTTTTTAACTTCACGCTGTATCCCGCATGTAGCGGGGTAGGCAGAGGGAACCAAAGAACCTAGTGTTAACACACTCCATTCTCTTTCAACAATTCTGTTCCCCACTTTCCGCCGAATTGAGGCATTGCATATTGAGTGGCGGAACTCAACGCCGCGCTGTGCCTTGTTACCAAACCCAAGAAATGAAAATACTAAATTTTACGTTTCCTGGAGTGGGAATCGAACCCACAACCTGTCGCGTAAGTCGCACGCTTGTGCCTCTGCGCCACGACAGGCGTTATGATTAGTATTTATAATTAATTAATGTAAGGCTACGAATATGATATTTGGAATATCATCACATTTAGTTTATAAATATGATTACTTTATATTAAATAATGGTATTTTTATATTCGCTAAAAGTTTGTTGTTATTAAACCCGTATAACATGCGAATAACATCTATTACGAAATCCTTACTAATATTATAAATGCGACAGTAACTCTGTCTGTCTGTCTGTCTGTCTGTCTGTTACGCTTTCACGCCTAAACCACTGAACCGATTTTAATGAAATTCGGTATGAAGATAGAACTAAACTTGGGAAAGGACATAGGATACTTTTTATCGCGAAAAAAATGATAGAGGGGGTTGAAATAGGGGATGAAAGTTTGTATGGAAGTTCCTTATTGTCAAATATAAAATTATGTAAGATTGTTTAACTGTTTACAACTAACCACATAAACAACTTATCTAATTTTGACAAATAGTCTAGACCTTGGGAAAGACTATAGGATACTCCTTATCATATCGCGCGATATAACCGAATTTCACGCGGGCGAAGCCGCGGGTGGAAAGCTAGTTATTTATAATTAAATTAACTATTTAAATAAACTAATTGATCAATCAGTTTTCTAGTACTACGTATATATGTATGTATGTATGCTGTAACGTATTGTAAACTTGCAAAACAACTTGATTTCACATTTTATGCAGAGCATTGCAAAAGATTGATGAATTTATTGTTAGGCCGTGGAGGTTAAACATAACATGATATGATTTTACGTGTACGTCCAAAATTATTCATACAATACTTGTTTCTAAACAACTGTACTTGTAAGTCTTGTATCGCTGTAGTCCATGGATGCATGCCCTCATTTCGTAATAAAAACTGGTTGTTTATTATATCATGGTACTTGTTGTATTTATTAATATAAATACAATATATTTTTACTGTTTTTGCCTCCATCCTACTTTTTACTAATTACGGAAATACTTAAAACAATCGTTTAGCAGAATTGTAATTATTATAAAAGTTATGGACAATTATTTTTTATGTTAATTTCTCATAATCAATGGCTTACTTTCGTACAATAAATATGCCTTTTAATGTACCAAAGGCATTTTTTCAAAGAAGTCAATGTCCTTGTTTATTTTGCAATATTTAAACTCCCTTTCGTATAAACGACGACAGGAACAAACATTGGACAAAGATAAAAAATCTGCTAAATCCACGTTCGGTTTTACGAATCGTTTACATAGCTTTTTTGCAGAAAACATTTAAATTTTTGTTTTATTACCTACAATACTTATTTATACTTTAGTAAAGATAAGTTTCCAGTCACTATTTCTATTGAATATTAAATTATTTTACATTTTTAAGCCGTCCTGTCTGTCTTTGGATTCATTAGATGTTTTCTAAATAATCTAAAAAAATAATTAAAAATAAGTAAATTGTACATACTTTGTTACACTCACAGCAAAAGTTGTTTATTATAGCGAATTGCACTTAATTGTACCCACCGTGTAACCTTGTACTAAATCAAATTTTTTATTATATAATTATTTTAGATGTTTAACTAAGTGTTGATGTTTCGAGGTAATTCTATGATACCGTAGAATATCCGTGCGGAACGCCTTGACCAACGATTGACCACCTTTCACTTATATATGTAACGAGCTAATAAAGGTTAAAATATTTAAATTATCCTTAACATTTTGACCAAGATACCTTGGTCAAAAAAATTGTATTATTATAAGTCCTTTTTTATGCTGGTATTTTTCACATGTTTTTTCCGAAGAAAGCAAGGATATTCCAGTTATACGTTATTCCGTGTTGTCAATCATTTTTAACATTGCTTGCTAATAGGCGGAACCTAACGCTGCACTTTCTCCGACAATTCCGAGGAAAACATAAGTCTTTATTATATTTGTTTTTATAAGGTATATAAAAAGGTATTTAGTACTTATTTTCAAATTATTGAGATAAGTAACACAACCACTATAGAATTTATAAGCGTAGATTCAAAAGTTAGTAAAACTTGATCGATGAAATGTTCTACTTTTAACTGTATTATACATCACTTCAAGCGTTTGCACCTAATACTACGTGTAGTGTCGCAAGACTTCTACCGCGTCCATCTAGTGCTCGTAAGGTTACTAGTCTACCAAATCAGTTCAGGCCTGCAATATATTAGACTACAGAATGTAAAAATATCATTTTTTCCAAGGTATCAGTTTGAATTTTGGGAATCTTCTTATGGTTCCTCTGTACTGCCAAATCTATAAGCTAAATTTCAGCGCTCTCTGGGCTGCCTCCAGGTCTGGCTTTACGCTTTCTTGTGTTAGGTGTCACCAGTAATGCTTGAGTTATATATATTATAATACATAGACTTATTTATTTCGCGATTTCTAAATTGCAATTTGTTTATAACGTTACAAATGCATTGTCTTTATTTTTGAGAATTCTTAACTCTATAACATAAAGCTTTGAAATATAAATATGACTTTAATATATTTTTATGATGAAAGAGCTAAGTTTTACGCAATTCTTTAGCTTCTACAATTGAATTTTAAAATTTTAAGGGAACTATTCTTTCAGGTTTGTTTAAACAATGCAGCATTCGGGAGCTATCTCTTTCTATAGTTTCACCACATATGTACTTTTAGGGATAGGAGTATGTATTGTTAAGACATTGAGTCTCGGTGAACTTCAGCTTACTTTTTGAATCACATAACAACGAACACTGGCAACCAGACCGGAATTACAAGCCTCAGTTATTTTGGATCCGACAGTGACATTACTATTTACAGGTTTTCGTAAGGACGTTTCTAGATCAGGTCAAGGGGCGGTAAGGATAGAACTGAGCAATGTTTTGCTGATTATCGAATTTTCTGTACTTCCAAAACGTAAAAAGACACTATTACATATAAACATAGTTTCTAAGGCATAACTTATTCTTGAATATGACACATGTAAATAAATGCCCTTTTAAAATGAACTCTTTTATAAAAAACGAGTTCTCAAGAGTGTGACAAAAATTTGATAAAAAACACAAAGTATTTCCTTCTGCTGCCGGCGTCCTAAACCAGACTATATCTATATTATTATAACTTCATGCCGTATCCCACATATAGCAAGCGTTGGGTAGGTGATACGGAACCAGAGAACCTTAGTGTTAAGACACTCTGCTCTCTCTTCAACAACCTGTTAACCACATTCCGCCGAATTGAGGCATTGCGTGTTGAGTGGCGGAACCAACAACAATAATATTATTATAGTAGTTGTATATTATAATCATGTTACTAGTTAATTTTTCAGCTCATTGCCACACTCGCTTCATCAGAGTAGACAAAGTGCACTCAATGTCAAGACATCTCCAGAGCCATTGTGCATTGAGTGGCGGAACCAACGCCACGCTTTGTTTAGCAGAGCGGGGAAATGAAAATACTTAAACACAGTCATTCCCCCTTAATAGGAATCAAATCCATAATACTCTCTTCATGTCTATCTCTAGACACATAGTAATACATATCTTTAATTAAGACATTAAACAAGTAGATAATTTAGTGTTTGCTGGATTAAATGAAAATGTATTTTGGAATCCAAAAGTATCGGTTTGAATAGATTAATAAAGTTTAACTTATATACTTCTATGAATTTTTACTACCTAATACTCATAACTTATTAGCTGTATATTTCATCAGTTCTTTTTGTTATATTTTTTAACTGCGGTATAAATACAAACTTAATTAGCTGCTAGCTTAGTGATGGCTAGATTAGTTTTAGGCGGGAATAAAAATGACCCTGTTATGAAATGTCTACGTTATGATTATTTTTTTTATTGGAAAATCATACGACGATCCGTATGGCTATTTTTAATGTTTTTAGTAGCTTGAAATATTGGAATCTGCACAGGGTGATAAATTATTTTTGTATATTACACATTTAAAAAAAAAAAAAAATTATAATCAAAACTTCAAAATTTGCTTTCGAATTGTACAAACCATTTCAAATTGTAATTGTTCGAGTATAACCTTGTGCCATATTAGAACATACAAGAAATTGTTATTTTTATTTTAGGCTGGTATCGCCTTTACTACAAAGTCTAAAAATAGATTAGTTAAACGTAATATAATTATCTGCTAACTTGTTATCAATTTTATTACCATTTGGCGATAAATAAAAGATTACATTTAAATTATTTCATTTTAAGATAGATAGAGATATAAGAAAGAACGCGGTGTTGGGTTCTGACACCCGGTATGCAATATCGATATGCAATATAAGTGTAGGGCTAAGGTATTTATGTGGAGATACGTAGTTATTCATAACTTTAGAAATAAATTTTCTGCATCTTCACAAATCATAATTTAATACATTTTAAAATGGTATTTTCAAATAATTGCACATTATGCCCCGTGAACATTATGCATGAACTCGTTACATAAACGAGTATTCTAAAGGGTGTCGCGTCATAATCTTTCTCTTTCCTTTTTGTTTTGGACCTGCTCTCCTTATACATTTTATATCGAAATATTAATATTGACATAGTTATGTTTATTGATAGTAAAGACAAAAATAATTTACTTTTAAGCTTCAGCTGTATCCCGCACACAGTACAGGATATACAGAGGAATCTGGAAAACCGAGTGGTAAGATACCTTCGTTCTCATATTTATTTATTGGTTTTTAAACATAAAGTACAGTTACAATATATAACAAACACAATTACACGTATAAAAACATTTTAGAAGAATGTGCAACTGTACATGTGGCTGAGCCATGATAAACACCCCACGCCAATATTATGTAGAAAATAAAGGCACATGATAAGGCAAAAGAATTATAGTTCATTTTACAAAACTGCTAAAAATTTTGGCTGACAACAAAATTACCAAAAAGAGAGTAATTCTAAATGAAGAAACACTAAGTTACATGATATGTTTTGCTTCTTCCATTTTATAGGTGAGTTTTACTTTTTGCTTTTTGATACGAATATCAGTATTCTCGTATCGGCGGAAAGTACTCCCTTCTAGCCCTGCAGAGTGCGCATGGCACGCAGAGAGTAAGTGAAACCCACAACGCTGCGCTTGTTACCAGATCAAATAAATGATGACACAAAATATTAATTATTATAAATATTTCTAATATTTTCTTTAGCTTCCTGAGTGAGAATCGAATCCACAACCTGTTACGCTTACAATCGCAAACGCCTTGTGCCTCTGTGCCACCACTGACCTCAAATACAATATTTTAATATATAAATATATAAAATGATGTTAAAGAACATTAGACAAAGTTAATGTTGTTGTCAGTTGACATATCGACAAATGCAAAAGCACAATTTACAGGAGAGCGCTATGAATTAAAGGTTCCTCTTCTGGTTGTAATAATCATTATTCCTCTGTGCGTGTGATTTATTATTATTATTTTATCATTATTTGTTGATTAATTTACTTCCTTCGAATAATGACAAAATCATACTCCCTGAAAGAGAAACCCTTTCAAATATGCTCCTTTGTAAAAGCTGTGTTTTTACAATTATACCAGTGGCGTATACGTGGGCTCCGCAATATATTACATTTCTTTCTCATAAAAACTAATAAGTCAAAGTGGTGTAATATATTAATAATAATATGAGAATATTTAAAAAACTTGTATTATTAATGTTTATTTGATTTAGGTTAGCAAAGAGTGTAGTTGTGGGGATCTCTATGTTTATTAACATAGAGATCGTACACGCTGCTTATGGCGTAACGGCGTATTGTATGATACATATTATTTAGTTTTGCAAAATCATTTTATTTATGTCGTATACGCATTTGAATTCATTGAGAAATAGTTACAGGAAAAAACTTTTTTGGATTTACTTGTATAAGTCACCTTTCTCTCTCCTCAGTTTTTATTGAGTTAAATGTTCTAGCATATTTCATATTATGTTGTACATTTTATTATGGCTAAGCGAGTGGTAAAACCCATTCCATCTCTACTTTTTGCTCATTATATGCTTCTTGAAAGGCTGTAATTAAACTCTGCAGTTTTTCTAAATAAACGTTATGGAAGCAACCTGTAAATGGGTAGATATAGGATTAAAATTATCTGTTTTGTGGAGAAGTTTATCACGACGTTTTTCACCAACACGTAATGGTGCCAGTACACTTGGTTCTTTTTAAGAATCGTGTGTAAAGCCTGAGCAAAACATATTATAAGGTGGAAAAGCCTATGACCATCAGGCGCTGCGGCAGTAAACACATATGTATGTCAAACTTGTAAAGTATCGTGGATGTAGGGCCTTGACCTATTAATACTATTGTTTCAATTAGGACTTAATGCAGTAGACTGCACAAGATTTAATAAGCCGTAACGCAAAAAATCCCAGACAATTTTACCACAAAGGATTGTTTCTACTTTATTTCTCTCTTGCTTCCAGCCTTACAAATATTTTGTAAAAGGAGTAATTACACTATTGTTTGAACACGCGAATATATAGCAATTCTTTAGTATTGTTTGCTTTCACCGGGTATAAGCTCTAAATATAGTATATGCAATAAAAAAAAATTTAAAAATATATTTTTATAAAGAAGTTTTACGACTTACTTAGGAATAAAGAAAGATGTTGGTAGTTACAAACTTTTATATATTCTTCTGAAGCTTTTTAAGTGAATAAAACCATATATTTGGTGCAATATGGATTGGCAATATGTGCCCGACAATTTAAATGTTGTAAAAAATTTAGTCAGTGAAGCGACGATTGATTTGATTTGTTGGTCTGTCTATATTTCAATACTGATATTTCAACATATTTTGTGTCTTCCAAGACAGAAGTGTGGTATATCTTTTCAAGTTATACTCAGGCTAGCATGAATACAGAATTTCATTTACTCTCGTTGTCTTTCACCACATAAAGCATATTATTAGCATAAAAATGTGTGTACATAAATAAAAAAATAAAATCCCCGAGCAGTATTTGAACCTAGAACGTCCCATAATATATTCTTTTTACATTTCTAATATATATATATATATATATATATATATACTCATATATTATATATATATATATCATATATATATATATATATATATCTAATATATCATAACTGTTAAACGGCAAAATTAAAGAAATATATATATTATTGAGGAATTGTATGCATAACTTACGGATTACAACTGTAATCTGAATCTTTCAGAGACCATTTTAATACTAACAATAAATTATGCACAGTTGCATATAGAATACGTGTCACCGATCCAACACGCGAGGACTGTGAAAGTAAATACGGTCATCGACACATCACGTGCCAAACGACTCATGTACAACATAATAATTGCCACTTCGTCTTAATTTAATATTACCGCTATATTTATATTGGCAAGGAAGCATTAAATAGCAAAGTAAATAGTAGTCTATGCTAAACTGTCATCCAACTATCTTCATCTCAATGTCCTATCCTATGTTTGTGTACTTCTCCGAATCTTATTTCTATCAATACGCATGTTCCATTAAAGTGCCAAAGAAAACCTGGTGGTATTTTAAGTAGTGCTCATACAATACGTTACGTGACTAGCGGTGGTATTATGATTTTTTTTTCTTTTGATTTAATTCAAGCCCACATTCATTTTAATCTTTTAATTCATTCGAAGTCCACGTTGTAGGCCTAAAATATAGACAAGTCAAGACAATGTCATATAGCATGTGGTAGCGATTAATTGCTTACGAGTTGTAGCTCGCAACTTCGTTTGCGTGGAGTATAGAAAGGAAAATCACGTTTTTTCCCGTTCCTGTAAGAATTTCGAGAAATCCTTCCGTACATTGTCCATCAGTCAGTCAGTTCACGACAATAGGTTTTGTATAAACAGATGTTATAAAATTGAACATTCATTAGGGTCATAATCCTAAAAAACGAGGTCTTTGAGTTTTAAATGTGAATTTTACGGTGTTTATACACTACGGGCTACGGCTTATTAATAGTCTATTAGGAGCAAGTGTCATTGTCGAATTGCAATCAACCTCGACACGGGTCGTTAGATCTCGTAAACTTGAACTGTTGTGTCGTAATCGGACTAAGTGCTGTCACCTCTTGATTCGTGTAAACTTTACACGAACGACACTACTTGCAACAACGTTTTGTCGTCTACACTTACTGACATATGTACCTGCCTAGTAGTAGTAATGTCCTGGTGTAATTTGTTTTCGCAATCAATTTTATGAGATTCTGGTAAAATTAATTAGAAAGATTTATCTTTAATTTTTTTCCATTCATTTTTTTTGTATATTGTATTGTTATTATAGAACATAATGCTTAATTTTATCGTATCGTATCAATTTATGTATCTAATTATCTTATTAATTGATACGGCTCACAATAGAAATATGTTTAAAACAAGGAAAAGAGCTTTCCTCTCCTTTAGTCTCCATGAATATCATTTTACCACTAAAGAAAATCAAATATTACTTATTTGGAAGACGTATAAAAATTTTAACGCAGCGGGACTCGAACCGGCGCGTCTTCATCCATGGAGTGGGAATCGAACCCACAATCTGTCGCGTTTACAGTCGCACGCTTGTCACTTTGCGCCACGACAGGCGTTAAATAAATAGCATCAGCTTTATTTATTATCTGTAATTTATAATACTACCAAAGACGCATTCAATTTTAATATAATTTAAAAAAATAAGAAGAAAATGTGAAATACCAGAGTAAAAAAGTTATGGTAAATATATTTTGGGAAATAAAGAAAAATAAATCGTTACTTTTACACCATATTATGACAATAAAATGGAGTCCTATTGTTGTAATAGATAAATGATTGATAAGCATTATCTCCTCGTGAGAAACTGTTCCATATTACTTCCGTACTTGAGGCCATACAATATTTATTTAAAAAGTAATATGTTTCAGTAGTTTAAGTTTTCACAGAATAAGTATCTATTTCTAAGAACGTTATTTAGCTAAATTAATATTGATATAAAAAAAAAATATTTCTGTATATTGCTTGTGAGAACTCGATACATCCATATTAGAATATAAATATAATTTCTATGGAAAATTGATGGTTAATGGTGGTTACCTATTTGAAATTAGATAAGTCCAAACCACGCCACGATGTCATTTACATAATATATTGACTATCGACAAATAGGTAACCTATTGATTAAACTACCAATAATTAATTCAAAATACAGCAAAGACACGCAATGCGTGTAAAGTAATTAAATAACAAGAATCTTCAAGAACGAGAAGCGATTCAACTATTTATATATATGGCTTATACACGTTAGAACTAGGTACAGTTTTTTTAGAATATTTTTTTATATAATGGCAAAATATGCGAAATAATATATATTTCGCAATCTCTATGAAGGATAAAGACACCGTTACTTTACGCTTCTGACCGTTTATCTGTCGGTAAAATTAAATTCTACTTTATCGGCTTAATAAATGCTTCTTAGTTGCGTAAAGAATACGATCGCTTCTTATTTTCCTAAGCTTGCTATTAATTACGTTTAATTTATTGATTCTTATTATAATCTCCTTAAATTTACTTAGGCAATGTTAGTAAGTAGTTTTTGGTTGTTTAAGTTGTTTAATTACTATTGTAATGGTTCTCAAATTTAATTTTTAACATTTTTGAAGTATATTTATTTTATTCATTTATATAGTTTAACCACATCTTGTCTGGATGTTTATACATCAACATTTTGAAATCACTACTATCAGTATACGAGTACATACATGAAGGAAAAATGCCGTGCCTCTTTTAATGAAAATAATACAATTACTATGTATGACATATTTAAAATTTATATGGTGAAAGAGTAGAGAGCCTCTCCTACGATGCTATATGCGGGTTACAGCGTGAAGTTACTTTTAGTAGAGAGCGATACTTTTTGTAACAATGCTTTATAAGTATATTAAAACAATACAATAAATATTACACAATACATATACCACCATGTGTTTCACATAAGTACATTTTGTGTAAAATGAAGTGCCTTACACGTCATCTTTATTTATATCCCCACATACATACCAAAATATATACTTTTAGTGTGTGATAAAAAGTTAAAATTTTCACCTAACCAAAATTGTTTTTGAAAGTGCGGATAGTGGAGGACAAAATAATTTACTACTATTTTAGCTTTAGAGAAAAAAGGACTGTACGTATGATATTGAAATGCTCAGTACATTGGACGTGGACATGTTGTCACGGTTGCCTATCATAATATTTACATCCTGCTCTTATTAAAAGCTTTCAAAGATTGATATCCCGGTAAATCCCTGTATGATTTTTTCTTTGGTAACCACAAAACTGAAGCTTGAACTGTTTGAATTATTGAAAAAAAAATGTAACACAATTTACATTTTTTAATACGGAATATAGGGAACAAACATGATAAAAGAGAACGGAGTGTCTTGACTCTAGGTTTCATGGTTCCCTCTGCCTACCCTGCTATGTGCGGTAAAAATTGTTATAAGTTGTGTCACCATCGTTAAACGTATATCCTCTCAAGTAAATTAAGACGGCCTTATTTTCAAGTTAATACCTACTTTACATTTTGGTATGTAATGCAATTAAAAGCACATTGTACCCTTTATTTATCTTGGTGATAAGAATTGTTTGGGTCGAGTAAACTTAAACATTACTAAGTCTGTTCTAAGTACAAAGATAAAGGATATTCTAAACGAAATTGTTACAACCAGTACAGTACAAATTGTTTGTCGATGATTACGCACGAAGATTATTATAAATCGTGTTAAATTTTAACTTACGCTTATATAGATATATATTTTACTCATTGGTTGAAAAGTTCTAGGTATAGTTAGAATTGACGGTATTAGGTTCAAAATGTATCTACTAATGGCATATTATGATGAAAGTAGAATAGCATTGGGTAAAACTGCTTCTAAAAGGACATAAACTATATAGTTTAAGTGTTTTGTTTGGTGGTAGGAGGTTCGTCCTCCGTCTGGCTCGCGACCACTATCATGTCAAAGACGAACCGCCAAATATCTTATGATGTGTTCCGGTTCGATGGCATGTAAGCCAGGCTTTCCTCTTTCCCACCTATCCTTTCCCCAAAATCTGGTAGTTCCGATAGCGGACTACTACATTGTCCTCCCCTTCTATCTGTAT
>JAKGSA010001630.1:0-17369 GCA_033558755.1 Philaethria dido | reverse complement strand
TATGGATACCGGATGGCAAACGAGCAGAAGGACCGCCTGATGGTAAGTGGTTACCTTCGCCCATGAACATCTACAACACAAGAGATGTACTAGATGCGTTGCCAACCTAGAGGATACAGATGGAAAGGGAGGATAATGTAGTAGTCCGCTATCGGAACCACCACATTTTGGGGAAAGGATGGGTGGGAAAGGGGAAAACCTGCTATGCGGGAAGTGGAATGAAAATAAAAAAAAAATGTAGATAGGATCCTTTGGCCCATCCAAAAAGAGCAGTAAATACAGTAAAATCAAATAATTCATTTTAAAGTATACGAGTACGTGTTTTAAACTCAAATAATCTACTATAAATCTTAAAAGTTAAATTAAGATGATTGCGTAAAGCATGACAGTTTAAAACGCACTGAGTTCTTAACATAATATGAAACCCTATGTTGAGGATATTTTCCTTACACCGTTAACTACACGAAGGTTAACTTAACATATGTTGTTTCAAGTTTAGATATACCTAAATGTATTTTTTCTATTTTATGTTTAAAGAAAATGTTCTTTATGATTTTATTCTTAAAGGCCTCTCCAAGATTTTATCCTTTTCAGAATAGTATGACACTTTTGGCACAGTATGATGCGTTCTATGAAAGTAGTGTGGTGTATTACAAAACATATTAAAGATACCTTATAGTAAAGCTGCCTTGAGCCATATATATGAAAATGAAATCTTGAAGAATTACCTGTACTTTATTATGTATATATTTTTTTTTTGCTTTTAGAATAAAACTACATTGTATTTGAACATTGATTTATTAAAATTTTATTAATTAAAATACTAATTATTATTGATTTATAAATTAATTCCGTGCTACTACAAAAGAAGTTAGATGCAATTGACAGGTGCACGACTTCAATGGCCGCGCAATCGTACGACGGTGAAAGTCGTTCTTGACCTACGTCGCCGTTTTTGTTACTATAATATTATTTTCAGAAAACACTTATTATTTTCTTTATTCTTGTGTCTCGGTGGTGTATATCAAAATTAAATTTTTGAGCAATGAGATAAGTTTTTGTATTCTGAATACTTGTTTGGTGGTAGGAGGTTCGTCCTCCGTCTGGCTCGTGACACCATTATCATGTCAAAGATGAACCGCTAAATATCTTATGATGTGTTCCGGTTCGATGGCATGTGTCAGGTTTTCCCTTATCCCACTCCATCCTTTCCCAAAATGGTGGTTCCGATAGCGACCACTACATTGTCCTCCCTTCCATCTGTATCTCCTGTTGGCAACGCATCTACAACGCCTTTGGTGTTGTAGATGTTCATGGGCGAAGGTAACCACTTACCATCAGGTGGTCCTTTTGCTCGTTTTGCCATCAAGTTATCCATAAAAAAAAAAAAAAAAAAAGAAAAGAAAAAAAAAAAAAAAAAGCTTAGTTTAGTAATAATACACAAAATAATCCTGCCTGATATACAAAATATCATGGGCACGTCGTACAGCATATTGAAATATTTTGAATGAAATAAAATGAAAGTAATTAATAAATAGTCATACGATCCTTCTTAAGAGTATTTTCATTGAAGCCTAGATAATAGATATACAGAAACAAGATCAGTTTTAAGATTTTAGTCACAAAGGGTAAACTGTTCTCAAATAGCAATAAAAGAAAATGATTCAGATTTTAAATGAAATCTCAGGTTAATTTAAAACGGACAAGCACTTGCCGGCCTACTTTCGTCAATCATTTGTCATTATGGACGCATTATTCAATTGTGACATTCTATTAAAGCGATGTAATCGTCTTCTACTTAGGTTTTTTACAATTACTTAATATACGCCCACACTAATCAAGAATTACATGAAAGAAGACTGTTATATTATGGTATTTATTATTTCCTCTGTCTTCACAAGTTGATATATGACACTAACATCAATTAAGCTGTAGATTAAGATTAGGACACACCTTTACAGTGACTGAGTTCTCTAAGTGAATGTACGAGATTTTATTTTTCTGACGTCGTTGTTTCAGATAATTTAAAAAGAAATGTTTTTAAATTCTTAATTTCTTATTATAGTTCTGCCAATGTACGTATTCTCCTGTGTGGACTTTATTTTTAAATATTCGATGTATTTTTTCCAGAATGTGATTTATTTATTACCTATGTTCAAATGCAAAGTTCTTAGCATTTTATAAGTTAATTGCACATATAACTGCTTCATTATACTTATAACTATAAAACCATAAACAGTTTACAAGTGAGTTACGATCTGAGTGTCATGTGTAGTCAAAGATTACAACACAATCGTGTTTCCGTTTTGTTATGACAACTTCTACAGTTGCAAGTCCGTTCCTTGGTAAATACCTAATTTAAAAAGCTACACACAAACATACATTGGTGACAACAACACAAGGAAGTAAATTAAATGTAAATTACTACAAGTACTTTTACATATGTACACTATATATTTAAAGATGTTTTTATAAAATTAAAAGTTAGATAAATTAATGTAGATGGAATATACTTGTATTTTCTGGCTATATGGTATTATATACTATCACATCATAATGCCACTCTGAGTTTAGAAGTAGTCTTTCCTGAGGAAAGATATATATAGAATGATAAGTATAACTCATAAAACGTTCACGTTTTGAGGATGAATTAAAAAAGAACTCCGATATAATGAAAACTCTATCTCTCGAAAGTCTGACAACCGCGGAAGCTTATGGTTATAGGATTGGCGCAGCAGGACACGAAAGCACTGGAATTGGCAGCATCTCTTAAAGATCGCATTTGATTTCATTTGCAGAAATTTCGAGCAGATCACATTTCGCTAGCAGCTTTTATTGTCTGCGATAATTATGATGAGATTGTATGGGTACTTTGTGGGAATGACTATTATTTATATAACTAAATTGAAAATATATATGAATTCAAAATATAGATTATTTGAATATGAATTGTGATAAGTTAGGTTATATGCGAAAACAAAGCTACTCGACACTACAACTGGGATTTCCATAGATTAGACACTGGATATCTGCTGATATAAGTTTATATCTTAACCTCTCATAACATTTCTTTTCCGCCTATGAGAAGGGGTAACGACCAGTGTCGCAAGGCCGATTCTGCAACTTCATGATGTAACCGCTTGATCGCTAATCACTTTTTGCTCGGGAAAGTGTGTTAAACATTTTATTTTATTAGAAATTAAAATAAATCTGTTTTTAATTCAATTACATATTTATAAATAAATATATAATTTTGCTATGTTAATTAGTTCGTTTTATATGGGTTGAGTAATTTGTCAATGTCAATGTAAAATTACATTTGTAAGATAAGACGGAATTCTTAATAAAAATAAAATATAATTTAAAAAATTCAATATAATTTTTTAAATTATATTTTGATAAAAATATGAACATATATGTTTAATAATAATGTAGTCTAAAATATGCTTATTTCAAAATCTTACAATGCTAAAACTGGTATAAAATTTACCCATTTCTCATTTTTTTGGAGATTGAACTAAAACGATTTGGTATGGTAAATTAATTCAAATAATCGTTCCGGAAGTGTGGCATATGCGGATTGCGGCGCTCACCTTACTTGACTTTTGTCAATAAAATATGACTTTTATTCATCACAATTATTATATTTAAAGTTTAATATTTTATTAAATACAATAAAATAATACATACATACAGGGTAGGCAGAGGGAACCTAGTGCTAAGACACTCCGTCTCAATTCGGCGGAAAGTAGGGACTTTCCGCCGAATTGAGGCAATGCGTGCTGAGTGGCGAAACTCAACGCCGCGCTTTGCCCTTGTTACCAAATTCCATTTCCTGGAGTGGGAATCGAACCCAAAACCTGTCGCGTTTACAGTCGCACGCTTGTGCCTCTGCGCCACAGGCGATAAAATAATCTTAGTAAAATATTAGACACTTATAGAATAAGTAAATGAAATTAACTAAACTTGCAAATGATTGCTTCAATTGTTACTCAATATTTGCTTGTTACAATATACATATATAGATATTGGTATTTTAATCTATCTGTCCATATTCACACTTTAACTATTTAGTTAAATTTCCGATTTGAAAACTATATTGTATACTTTTTAAGTAACTTCCAAAAAAGAAGAGGTGCTCAATTCGATATTTTTTATGTTACCGCATTATTTTATACTGGTTGAACCAATTTTGGTTATTTTTTTATACGATAATAAGTGTTTTGATATGGTCCCATTTATATTTAGTTAAGAACTCACGAGTAGTTTTCGAGGTATTCGTAATAATTGCAAATTTTAGAACCAAAAGGTTCTATAAATAAAAATTTATAGTTGATTTTTTTTTGTTAAAATTTTAATTATGGTTTTTAATTTTGATTCCATTTCCGCCGAAATCAATTAAGTCAGTTTTGGGATTCAGAACCAGTTTGGATAATTCCAAGTCTTTAGAACTATTTGTATGTAAAATTTTCATTTTAATAAGATCTGGACATTTTTTTTTTTGGGATTTAAGTCTATATGTGATATTTTAAATTATGTACTAGAACATAAAAAAAAAAAATGTAATACATCCTATGTAAGTATATTTATCAATTTTAGTAGTCCCTTTGAAGCATAAAGCACGCGTTGCCATGGCAACTTTGCTCAAACACTGTAAAAATATTGTATGTCAAACAATTAATAGTACGTGTAAATTTTGTTTTATAATTTTAATGTAATTCTAAACATCATGATAATCATTGTCACGAAAAATTGCCTTCTACATTTCATCTCCATATAAATTTTAATTGTGCTCAATTTCAAACTCCATTCGCATAATTTTCGTAAAAAGGAGTGAAAGTTCTTTCACTATACATATACCTATAGATTTAAAATAATATTTTTTTAATTTAAATAATAGAATATATATAATTTTTTTTTTTCAACTTCACGCTGTATCCCGCATGTAGCGGGGTAGGCAGAGAGAACCAGAGAACCTAGTGTTAAGACACTCCATTCTCTTTCAACAATTCCGTCCCCCACTTATATATAATACATAATTATAATAAATATAGTAAATAAATTGTTTAAGTAGTTCAGTGTCTTTATTGTACACAGTATCTTTTGTGCCAATAACGCAAGTGCGCCACAATCCAATCACGGTCTATTTATGTACTGCACAAAAACTTGCTTAATTTTGCGGAACTACATTTAGGTACTTTATTTTGTATAGAGATTAAAATGCTAACAAGAATAAAAACCTCACTATCTATCATGTAATTGATTTTTAATTAAACCATTAAATATCCAAAGTCATTAAAATTGCACTTAAAGTTAATTTCAATTTATGTACTTAATACATTTATAAAATTTAATATTACGTCTTTTCATAAATTCAATAATTTAAATGATTTGATTTATTTTTTTAAATCAATAATCTACTTGTTGTCTCATTCTATTATATAAAAATATTTAATGAGGTTAACCCAAATATAAATAATCCTATGTGGACATTTTGACATCTCTACATAAAATATCGCCTATCCACAATTACGACGTTCAAGAATTGTCGAAAATTTATTATTTAAAGCCAGCGAGGCCAGCAGGGCCACTATATACTCGGTTGGTTGTGGGTTCGATTCCCACTCGGATCGATGGTTATATTTTAAATATTTTTTATTTTACTCCGCTCTTTTAAGACAAAGCACTACGTTGAATTTCGCAAAACATGTTGGTCTCTTTGACTATCGTGATAAGCATGATGAAGCGTAAAGCTTGCAACGACATATTTACAAATTTTAAGCCTTTACATCTTCAATATTTTTCATAGTTTTAAAGTGCTAATACATACACACACTTAGGAAACGAAAAACATTTTTAGAAAACGTATAACAATCGCGGCGTTGAGTTCCGCCGCTTGTTGAGTGCAATGGCGGAAAGTGGGGAACGGAAATGTTGAAAGAGAACGGAGTGTCTTAACACTAAGTTCTCAGGTCCTCTGCCTACCCTGCTATATGCGGGATACAGTGTGAAGTTAAAAAAAAGACAATCGCATAAGAATTTCGACGCAGATCGATAACGCATGGCTTAGCGGTAAGAGCGTTTGGACGGTTTTTAAGAGGCGCGGATTCGAGTATCGCTGCGTTCATATTTTTATATGTTTTCTAAAAACATACCTACAATTTTTCTAATTTAACACATTATGTACGAACAAAACGACATATCAGCAATAATTATATTTTAAATTATGGCTTATCCACTCGTGGGTCGTGACGCATTTGTTAGTGTACGCGACCATATAATTAAGGTTTGATTACAGTGAAAGTTCCTCATTATTGACATTTAGTAAAGTGAAGTTCAGAAAATCAATTGCTCTTTTATATATTTAAATGACATATAATATACATTTTAAAAAATCAGGAAGTGTCGTGTAATAAGGAAAGAATATTACTTGGAATTGCCCTTAACTGATTATAAATTTTGTAATGTCCCCTTAGGGCATTTGATATTATATTAAAAAATTGTAATTCTAAAATAACATGAGACGTAGTACTGTGTTAATTATAATTAATTAATCAAAATTAATTATAGATAACACGTCACTATATTTTCATACTATTTTTCCCAAATCATATATAGTTATCTGAGTTGGCTGTGAAATAAAAATACTTACACCTACCGACCTATTTATACTTGAAATACAATATAAATACCAATTCACAGCAATCAGTAAGACACTCTTTGGACAATATTTTTACCAATTAAAAGTACGTAATAAAATTTTTACGGTTAACCGGATGTTTATAATAAATTGTACTTTCAAGTTTTTCATTCTTACGTCACGTACCTACATACTGAAAGGTGTTATCCTTCGGAGTTCATAAACCTCCTATAATTATTTGAACAGTGAGTATAGTAGAATAAACCCGATATGTTTCGTAATAACTTCCTGGTTGGTTGATTTCCGCCAAATATACGCAAGCTTCAGATGCCTTTTCCATTTAATCTCATATTTGGTTAAGATATGTTAAGTATGGTATAGACAACGCAAGCCAATTGTATCAGGAAATTTAAAGACGAGTCGAACTTTATGTACTTCGAATAACTTCTTATAGAGTAAAATTACGTATCAAATTTAATTGGCAATGGGCAATGGATAATTAATCACAATATCTAACCTTGGGACTAAAACCTGAACAGTTAGTGTCGAATTGGTCACCTTGGTAAGACACTGGTTTTCGGCATAAATCCATCAAGTAGCAGCTTGCGTCTTAATTGTTAAATATGTATTGCCTCAACTATGCACAAAATACGTGATATGTGTATTGAGATTTAATTTTGCATAGCAACGTGTACTTTATAAAAAAGTGAATGACAAAAAGATTTGTGCGTAATATATATTTTAAGAAAATAATGTATTACTATTGCACTTATACTTGTAACGAAATTTTAGCTTTTTGCACTGCTTCCACTGTATATAAACTTTAAGTGTGCCAAATTTAATATTTCACTGTCCGCATAGTTTTCCTTAAAATGGGTCTAAAATCTTTCCTTGTAGTAATAAAATCATTTATCAGTGCTAAGACTTTTGTTTTGTGGGTCAATTGATCTGTTTATGAACACTTATACAGTGTGTATCTCGATCTATGAGTCAAAGTCCACAGGTGGGGGACATAAAAAGTAAAGGAAGATCTGGATATAAAAAAATTATTCCAAATTACATTTCATAAACTATGTATATAATCGCAGAAATGGGAAAAATATGGAGAGCAAGGTAACATATCTATTAACAAAAAATTTTTAATAATATAATAATTGTACATAAGTATACATTAATGGGTAATTGCTATCAATTATCATTACTTATCAAATATTATCAATTGACTAGAAAAAGAAATAAAAGGCTCCGCCAAACATTAATTTAAATAGTTGTGTTTGCCTTGCGCAAAAATATTATTTAAATTGCATAAATTATAATTTTAGCTATACGAATAAACTAATCGATGCCCTGGTTTCTTTTAGAAGCTAGAGCCAAGACCGTATTTTTTTGGCTGTCCATTATATTAATACCAGATTAAAACACCTATTTATAATGACATTAATCAAGTATGCTAAGCTTGTGGTACTCGTCGTAATATATGACTGTATATGCAATGTACGTATATTCAAAAGTAATTTATTTTATTATATTATATATTTAGATTATCAAGGATCAAGGGGAAAAACGAAACTTTTTTTTGTGAATTGCATACTTCGATAATCTATAAAGATTAAATTAAATAGATTTTGACCGCACCGTATCCATTTTTCCTTTTTGGTTTTTTCTTTATCAAATATATGTATATTACTATAAAATAGTCATTTCGACATAAAACTAGGTGATGTCTTTGTGATTTTTTTTGTTTTAGTTATCATTACAATTATATTATAATTATACGTATATTGTTTTTGTTGTTGTGTCCATATTTTAAGTACACATGAGTAAATATTTGCAAAAGATTTTTATATTGGTATGTCGCAGTGTTAAACTTGGTCTTCTCTTCCTGTTTAAGGACCTCTGGACAGGAAGACTAGAATTAGTTAGCTTATCTTTTAAATATATATCAACTAAGTTGAAGCCGGAATTTTTGTTATATACGATTTTCCTCACGTGGATTTTGTATTGATAAACATGCTGACAATATATTAAAATTGCTATGGACTACATATTAATAAGGCAATAATTGAGATTTTATTGTGTTTGAAAGTAATTTCGGTAATATTACGACTACTAATATGGCTTAAATAATTTAGTGACCGTATCTCTTTACTTCGCTCTCCAATTTTTAACATTATGCTTTATTTTTTATTGGTAGTTCAAACTGAAGAAACCCTTATGTACTGTAAATAAGTAAGCAACAAATAAAAGCTTTATTTTAACCACATACTGCCTTACACACAAAACAAACGAACGTGGAATAAAGCTTTTAATTTAAAAAAAAACATACCAACGATCTTTTTCTTACATATATTATTTAGAATATATTAAAAAATATGCACACTGTAACTTAGAATAGGACTCTATGACCGTAATTTAAGCCCAAAATTAATAAGTACATCCAGATCGAGATGAACTTCTTGCATTTCACGGATTCAACGTGCGAGTGCCGGGCCTTTTGCCATTTAGAACAACCTACGAATGCCGCTTTCGACATTCTTGCTAGAAAATAAACCAGCGCGGTGTCATTTTTTTATTAAGATCGACTGTAAATATAAAGTATATCTTTAATATAGTGTAGTAACACTATATTAAAGATATTTAAAAATTTGAGGGTGCGAGTAGCTTATTAAAATATTTTTTACTTAACAAATTAGCACGTAATCTATAATTGCTTCAGGTATTTTTTGCAACGGCTTAAGCAACAGGTACATGACATGGGTCCATTTTTTGCTGGTCAAAGTTTCTCAAGGCATTTCTTAAAGTTATAGACATTTAAGAGATTAGACTTTTAAGATAAAAATGTATATATATATATACATTATATATATATATATATATATATATATATATATATATATGTATTATATGTTTGCAGTTACTGATATTGTAATACAAATCTGATATTTTTATTTTTGAATATTTTATGCAATGTTACCTATTACAATATATTATACACTTATTGTCATTTAAATGAAGGCTGTTTATTAGCAATAAATACCAAAGGTTTATCTTATTTTATCTTGTATACATTTTATACAAAATATGACAGATAACGTGAGGGCCAAACTACTGGCCATAGAAAGTTATAAGGACTACTAAGAAGTTCCTACGGGAACCAGAAAAATGGAATTTTAGGTTATATAATGTAGCGTTTGGGGCTCCGTTCTCTCTGACTACCCCGCTAGGGATAAAGGGTGAAGTTAGGTAGATAGGTAGGTTTTATAACATATATGTAAGTCGCGGGATACAGCTAGTTGATACGAATATTTTCTATGATTAATACATATCTATGGTACATATACGTTACGTTAATTTCCGTTACAGTCACGCTATCTCTCACAATTTACAGGGTCGTATGTAATACATACTATCACGGCAACTGCAAAAAGCCTACTTTATTATAATGTAAAGGAAAAATTATGTATTTTTTTAACAAAAATAAAGCATTGCCATAGCAAAAATATGAAAGAGTAAGAGTATGAAATTTGGCACATTTAAAGTTTATATGAAAAAGAATTTCAGGAGCACAATATATGTTAAAAAAAATGCTTTAAAAATACATTTAACATCTAAAAATTAATATTACAATATTATGTGTTTGACATAAATTTATGAATTAAGTGAAATATAAGTTACTAAGGCAACGGGCGTATTTTAAAGTACGAGTTAATCTACGGGTCTACTCGAAATTTGACCCAAAATCGTAAAGTAAGCAGTATAACAAAAACATAGTGAACTTCGTTTTCCAAATTCCTAACTACATCTACCTGCTCCTTACCCAATAGTTCACCTGCGTGACGTTTCTACACCGCCCATGACTTTTATCTTAACACCCATGAAAATCATGCTGTGACAAATCGCGTTGAAACAAAAATTTATACTTTGTAAAATTGCTGTCGTTATTTAATTGCCAGCTATTATGTGCTTCATTATGGAGATATGAGTGAAATCTTACTTTATTTACCGATGGCGTGCTATACGAAATTAAAAAAAAATAATTTTATTAAAGGTTTGTTCGAAATTATATTTGATTGGTCGTTTTGGATATTTATTAGACACTTACTGTACTTCACTATGCTATGGGCAAATTACGCAAAATATTTATAAATTGTAGCCTTTGTGTTATTTTTATGTATATGCTTGCTGTAAAGTGTCCTCAAGAAACATCCAGTAATGAAATGAAAAGTAACAACATTGCCACAAATTATTGCTTTTATAAAATGAATTTAATATAAATTCTATTATTCAGTATATCGAAAATCTTAGTCCGTATATTATTAAGACATTGCCAAGAGAATGCCAATGTTTAATTTCCTTCCCAGTCTTTCAAATATTTTACGAAATATAAAAGCACACTCTATGTAACTTTGTAAGACAGAAAAATAACAATAATTTGTACATAAATATTCTCCAAGTAGGTACCATATCATATATGTATTTACTCAATATTTTATTACATTACTATATATGTATGTATAACTATCACATACAATCGGACATATCCCAATTGCGCCATGGACAAAAATAGATGTAGCAATATTTTGTTTAGATGTTTATATTAATTACGTATTTTATACGCTTATATAGATTGATATAATATTATTTAACGCCTGTCGTGGCGCAGAGGCTGTAAACGCGACAGGTTGTGGGTTCGATTCCCACTCCAGGAAATGGAATTTTTCATTTCCTGGGTTTGGTAATAAGGCAAAGCGCGGCGTTGAGTTCCGCCACTCAGCATGCAATGCCTCGATTCGGCGGAAAGTGGGGAACGGAGTATCTTAACACTAGGTTCCCTCTGCCTACCCTGCTATATGCGGGATACAGCGTGAAGGTACTATTTTTGTTTAAATATATTAGACAAAAAATATAAACAGACTACAGTTATCTACATAACTAGTGATCTAGATGTCTTCTTTAAGCTGTTAGGTACGGACGGAAGTTTCTAATATTCATAATATACTATGCGGCTACCACATTTATTTCTTATCACAATTTACAACGTCCTAAGAACTAAATTAATTATACGCTTTCTCTGTAACTGATATTCATTGAGATATAACGGATAGCCGCAATTTTATGCATATCCATATGGATACTTATATAGGTACAAGTGATTTTTTATTATTTTTTATATGAAATCAGAATAAAATATAAAAGAAATATATTTAAAAATCAATATATTTATTAATTTTAAATTAATTAACTGAAACAGGTATCATGAAGATCTTTTGTTTGCCTTTAAGTAAGTATATTGTATTTCAGCTTTTATAGTTAGTGTAATAACGAACTTGTATATTTATTTTTAAAACTTTATATAACATAGAGCACGTTATTAAAAAAAGACTACAACCGAATGGCTCTCACCATTACGTTCAATAACATTACGACAAATTTTAGTTTTTTATTTATAAATCTTGTTCTACTTTAAATGGAATGTAATTTGACTTTGAAACGCTTTAAAAGATCGTGATTGTTAAAGGCCATTTACAAGAAAATAATTGCGAATCAAATAATATTGAAATAATAAAGGTTTCACGGATGAAATTATACGGTGAAATAAACCATAAAATTAACACATAAATATACGCCATTAAAATTAAATATAAATAAGGAAATTCAAATTCAGTATTGAATTACTATAGAGCTGTTTTACTGTTTTAAATTAATCATAAAAAAAATTATTAATACAGGTACTGAGATTAATATGAAGATATTAATGTTAGGAAATTTAAAGTATTTTGGACCCATAAAAAATTTAAAAGAGTAGCATTTAAATATTTTTCTAAAGTAATTATTTTATAACATATCATTATTCTGCGTGAAAGTACACTTATGGCGGACATACAATGTTGAAATTAGGTATCCGCAAGAAAACCGCACATCGCAATAGGTCACTATAATATTAAAAAAAAACATAGAAAAACAAATATAAATAATCACCTTTATCGATGAATTTTCTATGCACTTCACAAAATATCAATCCCCGGAACCTTAGCACAAAACAAATAGCACTGTCACAAAAAATGTTTCACCTCAACACTGAAATTCTAAACATATTTTGAATTTTGTAGAGTTGCGCGGGCGCAGCGCGGCTAGTCAGCTGCGGTAGAGCGCGGAGTGTGCGACTGGAGCCCGCCCCACTCTGCCGCTGTTGAAACTTTTGATAAGGACCACCTCCACTTGTGGCTTCCCGTCGAGACCCTAATCCTTTACGAGCCTACGGATTTTTTGTCATCTCACTGTCAGACGGAGATTCTTTGTTACGGTGATTTACCTACACAGGGACGGTGTTCGGAAACCTGTTTATTATTGAAATTGTTTGAAATTGTTGTGTTTATATAGATGCGTGATGGTCACAACGTAGCAACTTTGAAATAGATTTTCTATTTTCGCGATCTACGTGATTGCATATCAATTATGTATATAGCTTAGTATGCACGTGCATCAGGGTACACGTGTCGCCCCTGGCAATGGAACAAGAATGAAATTTTTTGTAGAGGGCCCTTGAAGCTAAGCGTGGTTAAGAGTTGATGACTACCCGATACGGAACACAACGTGTACGCTGTTGATTTTATGTTTTCGCTTGCCCATGTGATTCAAGATGAATGAAAAATGTTTTTCAAGTAGAACATACGAGTATATATATTTATTATACCAATTCAGAATATTTTATAATAAATTAATTTTCAACTTAATCAAACTTGAACATTGTATTTGTAATAGTGTTGGTTATGTATTTATAATCCCAAAAGTTATATTTATAATAAAGAAGATATATATATATATATATATATATATATATATATATATATATGCAAACTTTCCGGAAATTTTAAAAGACTCACTTAGGCTGAATACTGAAATTGTGTGCTGCCATAGCGCATTAGGACAGTGCCTGGTTGCGACAATTTTTACTATCTTGTCTGAGTTCCACTTGGAGATGTTCACATGTAATAATTATTTTCATAAAGCAACCTTAATGCAAAAGTAAGATGGGCTCAGCCACTTAACATATCTGAAAACGAGCGAGATGTAAAGAATAAAGTTTCAGGAATAAGTTTTTATTGTCTACCGTTCTTTATACTGTAAAAGCGTGAAAAATGTTCCATAACAATAATAAATTATATATTTTCATACATATTATGTATTCGTATATATGATAACATGGTAGTATGTATTTTAATTAGACATAGGTACTTCAAGGAAATACCTAAAAATGACAATAACTCCATAAAGGATAAAGTTAATTAAAAGTACCTGCAAAAGTTGCTTTAAGACAAAAAGTAATAAATATCCGCACCGTTCGATTGGTATAATGAAATTATTAAGACAAGCATACATATCAATAAATCATTTTATTTTATTACTGACAGGCGCTTATATACAACAGTATGAAGGAACAAGTGTCCTAATTAAAGTGTAGGCAAAGTTATTGAAATTTTTGTTTGGTAATAAAAATCTTCGTCCAGTAGTAATGACATCCAAGAGAAACAAAAGAACGATCTTTTCTTTATTCTACATAACATTCAATATAAAAAGTTTAAGCTAACAAGGTATATTAACTTTTTTATACTGCAAGTGTAAATGCATTAGAAACGTATTATATCTGTATGCATAGATCTAAAAAAAATATAAGTAACGTAATATTTTTAGCTGTTATTCATAACAAGAAAACTGGTACCAGAATTATAAACGGAATCGTAAAATTTAAAACCTCTCGAATAATACTTGACAATCCAATGACGTTATATAACGAAGGAATAACATTGGAATACAAAGGGCGCGGGTTCAAGTTCTGCATCTTTCAAAATTTTAATAAAATTTTCTAAATTTTCTAAAAATTATTTCTATAAATTAATGGTTCGATTACCACTCCTGGAAATGTAAAATTTAATATTTTCATTTCTTGGGTTTGGTAACAAGGCAAAGCGCGGCGTTGAGCTCCGCCACTCAACACGCCTCAATTTGACGGAAAGTGGGGAACGGAAATGTTGAAAGAGAATGGAGTGTCTTAACACTAGATTCTCTGGTTCCCTCTGCCTACCCTGCTATATGCGGGATACAGCGTAAAGTTAAAAAAAAAAAAAATAATCAATGTGGTGCCAATATACTATATACACAATGGTTTTTAGGTCCGCTAAAAACAATATTTATAGTACAGAGTAGTAAGGTACTATTATATATTTGGGAGGATAATAATAGCCAATAATGAAAAGGAAATTACACTAGTTTCAAAAAATCTCAGCAAAGCTTAGAGGTCAGATACTTGAAGGTGAATAAATTATGCTTAAAGTATAATTGATTATTACTACTATTATTGTAAATGGAAATTTTATTATTTACTGTACAAAAGTACCAAGGCTTAAAAGTGATTGTTTTTTGTTATAATAGGTGATTTTTTACAAGTACTCAATAAAATGACTTCTTAAATGTATCTACATGTATTTTCTCATTATTTGTTAATAAAAATATCTTTTATAATATATTTATTTTAATATTACTTTTATGTCTTTATCTTTTGTTTTTTGTGAACTATATGAATTGACATCTGTGCCAGTCTCTTATATCCTTGAAAATCACTTGTATACTTAGTACATTATAAATTATATACGAAACAGTCCCACTAGGAATTTGTACCGCAACCATTGGGTTCAATCAAGCACGTCTCAAGTCCTCCAGGGCGTCTTTATTAAAAATACTGTTGTACATTTCGATCTTATTGGTCCATGTCGACTTCAAGAACATCGATCCATTTTACTTGTATAAGTTACATCATTGTAACAAGGCTAGCCAGTTCAATGCAGGTTGCGACATATTAAATTTAATATAAAACTAATAAAACGTTATGTTTTAAATGTAATATATTTCAACTATTTTTATTCATTACAAAAATAGCGACATTGTGGCGCAATGGACATCATATGATTATGGCACATAGCATATGACAGCGTATGATTGGTTTTGGGTTCGATTTTCATTTTGAGGAATGAGTGAAGGAATATTTAAATTATTTTTATTTGTCGGCTCTGATAAGACAAAGAACGTTGAGTTCCATTATTCGACACACAATGTCGACGAATTCGGAGGGCAAGCGACGAAAAGCATCTCCACTGCCATTTAAAAGACAATAAAAGGAAAATTAGAGTTTATCATTTATTGATTTAAAATTTATTAAACATTGCTTAGATTTTTCTTCCCTTTTTATTCATACTAACAAATTGGTAACAATTTGTCTTTAATTACGGTTGTATTTGCTTAAATAGCAATATTATCTATTTAAATAGAGTTTATATTCTTATATCCACATCATTTACATGTCATGTGCATATATATACAATGCATATGCACTATAACAATGAATGAGAAGAATTGATAGAGTCCTAATCCCCAGTCAGCAAGTACTATATTCCTGGATTTTTTTATAATATATATTTAATGAAATATAATCTAAAGCATTATAAGTAAACAAAATTTTATTCATTTAAAGACTATAGTTGAATTTGAATTGAAGAATATATTGATCTCATATACTGCTTCTAAACAAATTTATTATTTATTTATAATTTTTTTTAATTATTTATTTATAATTTTTTTTAGCCTTACGCTGTATTCCGCATACAGTAGGGTAGGCAGAGGGAACTTGAGAACCTAGAGTTAAGACACTCCGTACTCTAAGATTTCTGTTCTTCACTTTTCGCCGAATTGAGGTATTGCTTGCTGATTGGCGGAACTCAATTAATTTTTATTTATTTATTTATTTATTGGAAAGCCAACGCTACATACTATGATACCATTTATATTGTTGAGTTACAACTCACTCTATATACATTTATATTATTACATAGCACGTCTCAATTACAGGCTAACACATCATGAAAATAAAATAAAAATGTTGCTTACTTAACATCTAAACAAATTTTAACAAAAAAGAAAAACAAAACAATGCTTATTGTAATAAAAATAAACTAACTAGGAAAAAAAACTTAAAAATTAGAGAAGAAAAAAAAAATAAAAATAAATAAATAATTTTTAACAAAAAATAAACGAATTAATTCTTAAATTTAACACAAAAAAAAAGGATAAATTATATAATACATTGTTTGAGGTATTCGGTATTCTCACTTCATATTTTTTAAGTTGGGCTTTGTAATAAAATAAAGAGTTATGAAATATATCAAAAAGTCTGTCATTTGGTAATTTGTTGTAAGAATTTCCAGCTCTGTTTAGTGGAGCGTTAACATCTAAATTTGTTTTTGAGAACCTTATTTTAAAAATTTTTGCTCTTATTCTTGCATTAGGTCTAGGAGTAACAACATTTAATTCTTTTAAAATTCTAGGGCACTCGATATCTCCTGATAATAATTTATGTAAAAAGCAAAGGTCCGCGATCTCTCTACGATGAGATAATTTTTGTATATAATAGTTTCGCAATAATTCCTCGTAATTTCTACGCTCATTGGGGATTTGATCTTTATATGATATTATAAATATTAAACATTTTTATTCTCTGGAGTGAGAATCGAACCCACAACCTGTTGTGTCTACAGTCGCACGCTGCTTCTGCGCCACTATTGGACTGGAATTTATGGTATAAATATAAAAGTATTAAAGTCAATTATCGTAATATTATTAAAAAAATATCAGTTATAGCTTATATCAGATATATCACATGTAGGCCAAGTTAGCAATG
>JAKGSA010001629.1:35836-46436 GCA_033558755.1 Philaethria dido | reverse complement strand
AAGGACCACCTGATGGTAAGTGGTTACCTTCGCCCATAGACATCTCGCGTTGCCAACCTAGAGGATACTGATGGAAGGGGAGACAATGTAGTAGTCCACTATCAGAACCACCACATTTTGGGGAAAGGATGGGTGGGAAAGGGGAAAATCTGGCTTACATGCCATCGAACCGGAACACATCATTAGATATTTGGCGGTTCGTCTTT
The DNA here is from genome assembly GCA_033558755.1 of Philaethria dido. Taxonomy (NCBI): domain Eukaryota; kingdom Metazoa; phylum Arthropoda; class Insecta; order Lepidoptera; family Nymphalidae; genus Philaethria; species Philaethria dido. Next base: position 46,230 of record JAKGSA010001629.1, on the reverse strand, counting down.
GACATGATAGTGGTCGCGAGCCAGTCGCAGGACGAACCTCCTACCACCTAACTATTTATCACTAGCTGTATTCCTCGACTTCGTTTGCGTGGGAAATAAAACCAAAAATTTTGGTTTCTTTTCGTTATAATTTCGAAATCTACGCATAGTGCTCCCCAATACTCCCCAAGGACATGCTAAATTTCAGCTTTCTATGGCAAATAATTTGGTCTTTACGTTGTCTGTAACACAAGCGTTTTATATATAGGTATATATTAGGTTCTGAAGTGCGACGTTTCTTTTACTAAAATGCTCAACAATTATATTATGATTATAATTTTCTTATTGATTTACAAGTCATACAAACGACTATTAAAAGAAATTCATTTTGTTTCATTCAAAATGTAACTAATCAATGATATCACATGACCGAAAACAAGTGCTAGCTTTTGTCACACTCAATAATACTAATCAGGGGTTGTCAACTATGGAAAATAGAGTTTTGGCTCTAGGTTCTCTGGCTACCCTTGCTATGGGGAAGCTGAAAAAAATCATAAACAATTTTTTTTAAGGCGATATTAGGGTTCAATTTTTAAACTAGAAACACATTTTGTGTGATGATTCATACGCATTTACTTTGTGTGCAATTTATATATTGAAGTATGTATTGTATATGTATTTGATCAGACAAAGTGTGCAGGTTAAGTTCCGCCATTCAACACGAATTAGTGTTCGGGCGGAAAGCGGAGAACAGAGTGTCTTGACATTGTCCTTTCTTTTATTTATCCCTGCAAGGCAGGAAAATACGAAATTTCAGCTATCTATGATCAATAGTTTCAGTAGTGTCTGTGAGTCATCACTGGTGAGCTTGTAATATATTTTTGTGGTCATATCGTAGAATTTACTATTTTGTAAAATTATCGAATAAAAAATAAATTGGTCACATTTAATGAAATAATCATGATTTTAGAATTATAATTGCATCATAATGTTAGCTAAATAAAGGTTCTTATATTTCAGGCATGCACTTTTCTCAAGCAGTTTCATAATACAGGAGTCAAGTGGAACGATACGAGGGGTACAAGTTTTATATAGTGATCAGGTAAGAAAATTTGTATCATCTTTTTACTAATTGTAGATATATACAATTAAATATGCATAAAAGTAAATTGATAAATTGATTACCTCACTTCTATTAGTTAGTGAGTCAGTATAGAGTTTTCTTGACTTTGCCTTAAAGAATAAACCCAGGAAATGAAAAATTCCTATTTCCTGGAGTGGGAATCGAGTCCACAACCCGTCGCGTGTTTACAGTCGCACGCTTGTGCCCTGTGCCACGACAGGCGTTGTACTACTGGGCATTTACTAATAAAAATATATAAATAAATTCGGTTCAATTTTAAAAATTATAGACCTGTCTAGTTTTTCTATTCGACATAAATCTCTACTAATATTATAAATGCGAAAGTAACCCCCTGTCTGTCTTTTGTTCGTTACGCTTTCACGCCTAAAACTACTGAACCAATTTTGATAAATTCGTTATGAAGATAGAACTGAACTTGGGAAAGGATATAGGATACTTATTGCGAAAAATAGTAGAAGGGGTTGAAATAGAGGATGAAAGTTTGTATGGAAGTTCTTATTGTCAAACACAAATCATGTATTTAACTGTTACAACTGTCACACCTAAACCACTTAACCATTTTTGACAAATAGTCTAGACCTTGGGAAAGGCTATAGGCTACTCACCATGTCGCGCGATATAACCGAATTCCACGTGGGCGAAAAGCTAGTAATATATATACGTTTTAATATTCATTGGAGTTTACAAGAATTTCTAGCGATATAATAATTTGCAAAGCTATAATCTTCTCTACAGCAATTGTGGACAGTGACGTCCGACCGTAATTTAAATACACCTATATATTTTTTTACGTAAAATCACTTATGATATAGAACTCCTGTCGTGGCGCTGACACAAACGTGCGACGCGTGTAAACGCGATAGGTTGTGAGTTCGATTCCCACACCAGGAAATGTAAGTTTAGTATTTTCATTGATGGATTTATTAAAGCGCGTCGCTGAGTTTCGCCACTCAGCACGCAACGCCTCAATTCGGCGAAAAGTGGGGAACGGAGTGTCTTAACACTAGGTTCTCAGGTTCTTTCTGCCTACCCTGCTATATACGCTACAAAAATATAGAATGAATAATTATTCATAAAACGTATTAATATCTCATATACATAAATATATTTATATTCATATATAATTTCTAAATACTTTATCTAATAAAGTTAGACGTTACGTGTTTTCGATTTTAATACTAAATTCAGTGATATTCGAATTTATTAGCCTTTCTTATATATCTATAGTCTTTCTGCTTTGTCATATTTAAATTAAATAATAAATTGCAAGGAAAGTCGCACCTCTAAAGTATCGTTTTATAGGTCGATGTTCTTAACTGTTTATTTTGTTTCTTTCACGTTTTGTGTGAATCATAGAATTTTTATTGCGTTTTCGTGGACAAAGAAACACTCTCTTATCGTATGGACGTCACAGCATAATAGCTTACCATTTAGGTATATTAAAGTTTCGCTTATATTAACCTATTTCTACCTTAAATATATATTTAGCTAAGATAACTTATTGGAAGAGGCCATTATGGCGCAGTGGGAACCTGTCTGACTGTTGTGGGTTCGATACCCACTTCGGTAAATGATATATTTAAAATATTTTCATTTCTTCGCTCTAAAAAGCGTTTTGAGTTCCACTCAACACACAATGTCTCAAAATTGGCTGGAACATGTAGAACGGAGTGTCTTAACACTTAAGTTTTCTCTGTCTACCCTGTTATGCGAAATGATACTTGTAGTTGCTTTTTACTATATATGACAAATGCTTTAATTTCGTAGCGCCATATTTAAAGTAATGAACAATTGCTTTAAATTTTATTAATAAAAGTGTATTTTCTTGTTTCAGAATCCCTTATCAGTTGACTTAGTAATAAACATGCCGCAGGACGGCATACGGTTAATATTCGACCCGGTCGCGCAACGGCTCAAGATAATTGAAATATACAATATGAAATTAGTTAAGCTTAGGTATAGGTGAGTATGTTTTATTATATAAATATTTTTACATGTAACAACTTATATATACCTATAATAATATTTTGTATTTTCATTGCCTCGCACTGGTAACTAGGCAAAGTGCGGCGTTGAGTTCCGCCACTCAGCACGCAATGCCTTAATTTAAGTGGGGAACGGAAATGTTAAGAGAACGGAGTGTCTTAATACTAGGTTCTCTGGTTCTACTCTGGTATATGCGGGATACAGCGTGAAGCTAAAAAAAAAACAGATAACTAGTTTAATGGAATATTTTGAATTATTTAAGAAACGAGGTAGTTGTAGGTTCAAAACCTTACGCCAATCTTATCAGTGTGCTAGTTACATTACAATTATCAAAAATTTACACTTTTTTTATTTCTGCACCTAGAAACAGTGTTTTACTGATATTTCTAAGAAAGACGATTACAACTATAATATATATACAGTAGGTATAACTGAAAAAATCCTTCGCGTTCTTTGCACAATAATTATTATATTTATATTTTTGCAATATATTTATTGTAAGATAACTCGTATAAAGGGTACTATTGTGAAATGGGACATCGTCTCTGTGAACGCGCTTGGTTGTGGGTTCGATTCCTTCTCAGAGAATTTTAGATTATTTCATTTTGGTAACACAAATATGGCGGTGAATATCGCCGCTTAACACGCAATGTGGAGAGTGGAGAACGGAGTGTTTTAACAATAAGAATTCTTTGAGTACCCTGATATGCTGGTAAAAGACTGAAACCGTAATAAGATGACATTTTTAATATCGCTAATAGCCAACTATATTGGCGATATAATTTGACAATAATTTTATATTTTTACTATACTATATCATTTAGATTACAATATGTATATGCACTTGAACTGAAAGGCATCGAACTCGTGACCTTCGACACTGAAATGTAAACAATATACTACTTACTTTTCTCTTAATCTGTTATCCCATGTATATGAAGATAAAAAAAGCTTTGTGAGTTCCTAAATAGGTCAACTTAGGCACTTTTAGCCATATATAATAGTACCAAGGAGTCATACTTGCAAAATAGTATATGTACATATATGTATTAAAAAATTACGATGTGCTATAGAATTATATATTATTCATTAATAAAATATTTATTATAACTTGTTATTATTCATAATATAATAAATGAGATAGAAGATTAGAAGAGAGTAAGATTTTTTTTGCGTAGTGGGTGTAGTTCCATTTTTCCCCGATTTAGATGTATGTTGGGTGACGTGAACTTAACGCCGCATTTGTTTAAATCAATATATTTAAATTGTAAATTGAGTGCATTGAGTAATATTTGAACCTACCGTGTGCAAATTTGCTCCATGACAGCGATAGTATAGCTTTTATTGTGTATGAATAATTATATGCTGAACGCGTACATTGCGACCCGATAACCTTTGATGTATCCAGCTATAGCAGGTGTTCAGGGACGATACTTTTACAACTATTTCGTACATACATACGTTTATATACATATGTTGTGGGTTCGATACCCAATACTAATCTATTTTTTCAAGACATTGGTTTCCGCAATTTAACATGCCAAGTCATTGGATTGGGCGTAAAGTATATGCCGGAGAGTCGTAACACTAGGTTTGTTTTTCTCTGGGACAGAGCCTATGTATGTCGAAAGTCATGTAAATTATTGTATGATTAAGTAATTTCAAAAAACTATGTCAAAATTTCGCTTTAATTTCTTATGAGCCGTGCATGTACGGATTAGCTTCAAAAAACAAATAGGTGATTTGTATTGGATTATTTAAAAATCCTTCAATTATAATGTAAAAGGAAATAATCATTGTAAAATGCATAAATGCAAATATATATTTATATTTCATCCAACGGTATATGAAGTTAAAAAGAAGAATAGCCGAATATAATAGTTATTAGTTAGTAATATTACAATTTTATTAATTATTTTACATCATAATACACTCGATATTTAAGAGGAATTCGTGGCGCAGTGTCGTAGGTTCGATTTCCAATCGGGAGTATGCTTATATATAAATTATATTAATTTCTTCGCTCTGGAAAGACATAGCGCGGCGTTGAGTTCCGTCATTTAACATACGATGTATTTAATTAGGTCGGGAAACGGAGTGTCTTGACACACACTTGGACACTGGGTATTCTTTGATTACGCTGTTGTGCAAAATGAAGCGTGAAGCTGTGGTAGATAATCGATTTCTGTACTGAATGGCTCGTACTTTTCGTTTCTATTAATGTTTTCTGTAGAGTTGTAAAAAATCCTTAGTTAATGTGTGATTGACTCGTGCGTTAAGTTCAAAATAATTCATTAGTTAAATGAATCCAACCCCATTTTGAAATGTTTAGTAACTTTCATCTATGTAACCCTAGGGACTGAGTGGAGTGCTTTTATTATTATTCCTATTTATTTTAATAACTCCGCTACGTACAGTACTTAACTTAATTGCGTGGTTTTTTTGAATTAATCATTTATTTGAAGCGGAATTACTTAGAAAGTTTATAATAAATAGAATATTATAATGTAACTTATTTATATAAACTACTAGGTTTGTTTTTGGTGGTAGGAGTTCGTCCTCCCGTCTGGCTCGCGACCACTATCTGTCAAAGACGAACCGCCAAATATCTTATGATGTGTTCCGGTTCGATGGCATGTAAGCCAGGTTTTTTCCCCCCTTTCCACCCATCCTTTCCCGAAAATTAATTGGTTCGATGTGGACTACTACATTATCCTCCTTTTACATCTGTATCCTCTAGGTTGGCAGCATCTGGTATCTCTTGTGTTGTAGATGTTCATGGGCGAGAGTAACCACTTACCATCAGGCGGTCCTTCTGCTCGTTTGCCATCCGGTATCCATAAAAAAAAAAAAAAAAATGGGTGATTTTAGTGATATTTGGGACCAAAGCAATATTGGCCTAAGCAGGATTCGAACTTTGCTTCTTTTGAAATTATTGTAGTTTATGGTCTCTAATGGTATATTACACGTTAACTTATCGAGTTATATTTACTTATACGCTTTTGTTTTTATTATTGGCCTAATATCTTTCAAATATAGTATTAAAATGATTTTCAGTAACTTTTTACGATTGACACCCACCAGTTAAATAATTATAATATAAAAATAATTCATTGCGTACTAATACATTACTTATACAATATTACAATATAGCTATATTCGTTTGGTACATTGAGGAGGTTCGTCCTCCGTCTGGCTCGCGACCACTATCATGTAAAGACGAACCGCCAAATATCTTATGATGTGTTCGGTTCGATGGCATGTGTAAGCCGGGTTTTTCCCATTCCACCCATCCCTTTCCCCAAAATGTGGTGGTTCCGAGAACGGACTACTACATTGTCCTTCCACGCCATCTGTATCCCCTAGGTTGGCAACGAATCTAAAGACATTTCTGGTGTTGTAGATGCTCATGGGCGAAGATATCCACTTACCATCAGGTGGTCCTTCAACAGTTTGCCATCCGTTATCCATAAAAAAAAAAAAAAAATATTTGTGACACTAGTAGTGAAAAAAAAAAAAAAAAAAAAAAAAAATAGCACACTAATTTCGTACGAAGCATGCTTAGATTTATAAAATGGAACTATTAATATTCTCACTCTTCTGTCAGATTATCCGCTAGAGATAAAGGGTGAGAAGCTAAGTAAATAGCCCATTAATATATTTAAAAATATATACATAGATGTAAGTCGACTTATCAACCTATTCACCCCTAATACGGAATCTCATTATTAAGATATGTAGGGCTGTAAATTATTAAGACATGTTATTTCCATACATTCCAGTGGTATGAGTTTCAATTCACCGGAAATAACGCCGTCTATAGAACAAGTGGAGCACTGCTTCGGTGCGACGCACCCCGGCCTCTACGACAGTCAGCGACATCTGTTCGCGTTGAACTTCCGGGGCCTCTCCTTCTACTTCCCCGTTGATAGTAAATTTGAGGTACGCTTTTTGTTTTTATACCAATAAATGGGTTTTTACTCCGTTTGTTTGTATAGACAAAGAAATGTAGTAAGTTCTCTTTGATTTTATGAATAATATTAATTTTTACTTGTAGACTCATTCAAGCGTTAAATAGACGTTGCCTTAGTAATGTGTATTTGTAGTGCATGTAGACTAGCATTGGTCCACCTTCGAGTGCTAGAAATGTACCAGTGTCGATACATCCTTGTGTGATTGATTTGTATATGTTAAGTAGCGACTTTTCTTTATTATCGGCCTCACCTACTATTTGGCCAAATACCGAATATGACCCATTCCCCGATTAAAATCTTGGACCGAATAACAGTTACTGGATATTTGTACCACTTCTCATTATAATACTAAAGTGTTACGTAAATTATATAATATTTACAATAATTTAGACTATAAAATCTGAGCTTAGAAACATACTCGTAATCTTTTATCTTCACGGATTAATAGTAGAGATATAAAATTTTATTTCTTTAATAAAGCTTGGTATTTATATTTTTATCGTTTGGTGGTAGGAGGTTCGTCCTCCGTCTGGCTCGCGACCACTATCATGTCAAAGACGAACCGCCAAATATCTTATGATGTGTTCCGGTTCGATGGCATGTAAGCCAGGTTTTCCCCTATCCCACCCATCCTTTCCCCAAAATGTAGTGGTTCCGATAGCGGACTACTACATTGTCCTCCCCTTCCATCTGTATCCTCTAGGTTGGCAACGCATCTACAACGCCTCTGGTGTTGTAGATGTTCATGGGCGAAGGTAACCACTTACCATCAGGTGGTCCTCCTGCTCGTTTGCCATCAGTTATCCATAAAAAAAAATATATATATATTTAATATTTTATTTAATAATTTCAGCCTGGATACGCTCACGGTCTGGGCTCATTGCAGTTCCCGAACGGCGGCTCGCCCGTCGTCTCGCGAACAACGATATATTATGGCTCTCAACATCAGGTAAAATAAATATTTCAGCGAAATTTCGTAATCCTCTGTCTGCATTATTTTTAAGCACCACGCCTTTTCGTTTATAACAAGGATAGAATATAGTATCTATACACTTCCTTCTCCGCTATTTGTTCGAAATCGATATATTGCATGTTGAGTACCAGGACTTAACGCCGCGCCCTCATGGAGGGGAAGTAAAAATAATTTAAGCGTGGTGCCATGCAAGAAACATCGTGAAATAGCTGTTTTTTTATAAAATAAATGTGGTTAACATCGACACTTCATAGATACCATCGTACTGATTATAAACGCTGTGGGTTCGATTCCTACTGGGGGCAATAATTATATTTAAATTATTTTCAATTTCTTCTTTCTGAAAAGACAAAGTGCGGTGTTTAGTTCCGCTACTCAACACTTAATATCTGGCATGCGGACAAAAAGAGAACAGAGCGTATTGACATTCAAATACAGATTGTATTGACATCAGACATTGACATTCTCTCTGATAACAACTGTTAAAACGTTATAACCTTTTTGTCTAAGCTATATATAAGTTATTTCCATTCCAGTTAACCAGATCAGCGAGTGGTGGTCGTTGCACCGCTCCCCTCGCTGACCTGCCGCTATCCTGCTATCGGCATCAGCTGCATCTGCGTCGCTGTGACGTGCTGCGGTCACCCACAGCTACCCTCGGTTTACGGTTACATATATATACAGAGGGTGAGTTGAGTTTTTATTAGACTAACGGGGTCAACAGCAATCTCAATAGCTCGAAAAAAATTGCTTTTCCTTTTTTTGTAAAATGTTTATTTTGAAAGTGCTTAAAATGTTATAAAATATTTGCAGGTCATATATTTTAATAGTGCTTATTAAACGGAAAGTATGAATAGTAGTGTATTCTTCTTAAATTAATATAGTTCTAAGACTTTATATAAATCCTTTGTTGTAAAATATAACTTTTACAACAAAATTCTCTCAGTCAGCATGTGAAGGTAAGAAGTCCTTGAAGACCTTGAAGATCTTGTTATATCCAAGAAAATGATTAACTTAGATTGTATAAATATAAAATAATAATAGGAATTTTTCTAGGCTAACTTGTATCTGTTTTATGTGGTTTATAAACTCCTTATAAAATGAATGTAAAAGCTTTTTCATATAAAATATTTATATTTTCTAACATATTTCATGTTCTTGCTATGTAGGTCATAATATTTATGATCTACTGTTTTAATACTCGGTAGAGATAGGCGCGGGAAGTATAACAATGAAAACTTTTCAATCTACTAAAAGATGTCTTGTCTAAAATTATTGACAGTTCATTTTTAGCACGTATATCGAAGGCTAAGGATCGGTACTAGTAGGATCTTTTCAAATTTTGTTTGGTAGCGAGTGGAGCGCGGACAATGAAGATGAAATTCAATTTGAATTTTATAAGGGATACCTTAAAACTATATTGAAGTCGTAAGTCTCAGGACTAGGATCATGGATCGCTAAGTTTGTTCTGTGTGTGTGTAGGCGCGCGGTCGGGCTCGCCGGCGTCGGCGCGGCGCCGCGTGGTGCGGTTCGGCGACAGCTGCCAGGCGGTGGCGCGCGCGCTCGCCGCGCCGGCGCGCCTCTACTACAAGGCGGACGACAAGATGCGCATACACCGCCCCACCGCGCGCCGCCGCCCGCCGCCCGCCTCCGACTACTTCTTTAACTACTTCACGTTGGGCTTGGTGAGTGTTTGTTTGATATCTTAGATTTATTTTTTAAAGTGGAAACTTGGAAAAATAACCATTGAATTCGCGTCACTTGACTGACGCCGAACGTATATACAAAGTACATATATCGTGTTATCATTATTATCGTATTAAATATTATATATCCTATATAAGGTGGGTGAACCGTAGAAGGATATACGTGACCTAAGGATTTGATCTTCTTAGATAAATTTTGACCTTGCAAGGAATGAACCCATAACGAGGCCATTTTAAACTTATTGGCTGCTTATTTATTATCGATACATTAATTATTAATAAAATTTTTAAAAGATTTATACTTATATATTCTTTGTTTTATAACACTTTTTATTGTATTTGTTTGGTGGTAGGAGGTTCATCCTCCGTCTGGCTCGCGACCACTATCATGTCAAAGACGAACCGCCAAATATCTTATGATGTGTTCCGGTTCGATGGCATGTAAGCCAGGTTTTCCCCTATCCCACCCATCCTTTCCCCAAAATGTAGTGGTTCCGATAGCGGACTTCTACATTGTCCTCCCCTTCCATCTGTATCCTCTAGGCTGGCAGCGCATCTACAACGCCTCTGGTGTTGTAGATGTTCATGGGCGAAGGTAACCACTTACCATCAGGTGGTCCTTCTGCTCGTTT
>JAKGSA010001629.1:24462-35730 GCA_033558755.1 Philaethria dido | reverse complement strand
CATTGTGAATATACAACGGTAAATGTTAAATGTTTCATTTTTTGTTGTTTAATTAGCAATTACTATAATTGTCACAACGTCGGTTTCCAGTTAAGTTACTGTCATTAATGTCTTCTTTGAATCTTTTTCTTTGTATGGCCATTTGGCAAAGCTTAATTCAACTTGAATTTAATAAAACATGTAAAAATTAAAATACAAAACATTTTTTATAATATCATATAATGTTTATTTGTTAAGGTGGACTTTCGTACCACCTCCACCTATCTAACTATTATTATTATTGCCCTAGTACTTACGTTTTCCATATTTTATTTGTCTAGTTGAAAACAAGAACTATATTCAATTCAAAGTTTCATATTTATAATATTATTTTAACATTAAGTCAACTTTTGCGTTCACAGGACGTTCTGTTCGATGCCCGGACACACCAAGTTAAAAAGTTCGTCCTGCACACTAACTATCCCGGACACTACAACTTCAATATGTACCACCAAGCTGTGAGTTCGAGCTCAACGTACAACCGGACAAGTATGTGTTTTATATTTATATAAATATAATTTCTTATTTCATCATATTAAAACAAGATCGCGTTAGTGGTAGAGGTTCGTCCTCCGACTGGCCTCGCGACCATCATTATCATGCTGTCAAAGACGCAACCGCCAAATATCTAATGATGTGTTCCGGGTTCGATGGCATGCTTCAGATTTTCCCCATTCCCACTCCATCCTTTCTCTCTCCCCCCTTAATGTGGTGGTTCTGATAGCGGACTACCACATTGTCCCCTTCCATCAGTATCCTCTAGGAAAGTTGGCAACGCATCAACAACATCTCTGGTGCTGTAGATGTCTATGGGCGAAGGTAACCACTTACCATCAGGTGGTCCTTCTGCTCGTTTGCCGTCCGTTATCAATAAAAAAAAAAAAAAAAAAAGATCATTTCCATCTCTTATATGTAAATACGTGAAGCAAAATTTTGGATCCCTTTTTACGAAAGATATGCGGACGGAGAAGCATGAACTGGCACAATTCTATAGTTTAGCAACGAAGGAGTGCAGAATGATAATATCTTTTAGATTAAAGCATAAAGTACAATTACTGGCGATTCGAACATTACGCAATGCGTTATTAACGCATTTACGGGGACATGATATTCTCTAAAAAACTTTTTTTAACATTGATTAATAGCTAATAAAGGACTCCTTGACGATAATATTTTTATATTGTTTTATATATTTTTTTCCTCAGATGTGAATCAAACACGCTAGTAGAGTCCCTCTCAGCGGTATGTATCACGGCGTACAGCAAGTGGGAGAGCGTGTCACGTGCGCTACGTGTGTGTGTGAACGACCTCGTGGTGCTTAACCGCGCATCCTCTACTAACACCAGTTCAACCCATTTGGTTCTACATTCTGGGTTACGGATACCAGGATATGATATATTTGGAGGTGAAAGCTACTGGCAATACTTTGTGTTACTTATTGACGTTTCATTTTCAATGGTCAGAACATTTCCGTCCCTCACTTTCCGCCAAATTAAGGCATTGCGTGCTGAGTGGCTGAACTCAATACCGTTCCATTTCTGGGCGGGAATCGAACCTACAATCATTACGCGTTTATAATCACACGCTTGTATCTCATAGCGCCGCCAAGAGGCCTTGTGTGAAAATTCTTGTTGAACAATAAATACAACAATGTAAAGAACGTACCACTGTCATGTTTAAATTTCAGATTATTTTGACATATTGCAATAATATTTATTTTGTTAGGGTGGTAGGGAGGCTCGTCCTCCGGACTGGCTCGCGACCACCATCATGGTCAAAGACGAAACCGCCAGAAATCTAATGATGTGTTCCGGTTCGATGGCATGTGCTTCAGATTTTCCTCTTTCTTTCCCCCCACCCATCCTTTCCCCCAAAATGTGGTGGTTCTGATAGTGGACTACTACATTGTCCCCCTTCCATCAGTATCCCCTAGGTTATAACGCATCTTACAACATCTCTGGTGTTGTAGATGTCTATGGGCGTAGTTGCAACCACTTCATCAGGTGGTCCTTCTGCCTGCTCTGCTCGTCCGTTATCAATAAAAAAAAAAAAAAAATATTGATTTATTGACTACAAAACATTGGACAACTAACTGCTCATTTTAAAACAAAATCCTTTTAATGTGAATACCAAATAAAAACCTTTTTTTTCACTTTAACAAAAACATTTTTTTTTGTTTTGGGGAAAAGGCTTCTTTTAAATTTTTTTTTTCTTTTGTTGAGACTATCATAACAGTCGAACAACATTTATCTGTAAACAGGATTGGTTACACAGTTCGATTCCATGAGGCGATTATAACTAAATTATAATCAATTCTTGCTCCAGTAGGATAAGACGCAGCGGTTGAGTTCAGCCATGCAATAGGCGATGTCTACATTTTGGGCTTCCAAGCAAGTAGCGTCTTCACTGTGATTCTCGGTTTTCTTTGTCTACTTTGGTATATGTATGTATGGGAAATCAAGGGCTGATTTGTTCCGCGTGATGTCAACAACTACATAGCGTCGATTACCCCCGTACCAGCCGCCGGAGTGGCACACGCCTGCACTACGCGGGTCAGCTCCATCGCGTGACATGGCAATAAGGTGGGCTTAAAAAAATAATATTTTTTATACTACCTACATTTTATTTAATACCAATTTTTACACTTAAATACGGATAAGCATGTAAAAATTTACGCCATCGTGGCGCAGTGGGAGATATCATCTGATTTGGTTATGGGTCTTGATTTTCATTTCTCTGCTACGTATTATATTCAGATTAAGTAATGATGTCAAAGCTTCCAACAATTTTATTCAAAAAAGGTAAAAAGCTTTTGCTTCCTTGAACGTCAAATAATGAGATGAGATGTTGAATCTACGATGAAAGGCGAAATACAAAGTAATATGTCACCTTGAAAGCAGAAAATAAAGAATGGAGTATTCCTATAGCCGAAAATGCGAGAAGCTTTTTTTTTTTATCGGATAACGGATGGCAAACGAGCAGAAGGACCACCTGATGGTAAGTGGTTACTTTCGCCCATAGACATCTGCTGAACACCAGATGTTGTTAATGCAAGCTGCCAACCTAGAAGGTAACAGTGATGAAAGGGAGGTGACAATGTAGTAATCCGCTATCGGAATCACCACATTTTGGGAAAGGATGGGTGGAAAGGGGAAAATCCTGGCTACACGCCATCGAACCCGGAACACATCACACAATATTTATGGTCTTTGTGCTTTTGACATGATAGTGGTCGCGAGCCAGATGGAGGACGCAGAACCCTCCTACCACCCATCAAAAAGAAACTGATAAAGACCAAGATAGACGTATATACGTATTATAGTATATTATATAAATAAACAAATTAAAAATAAAAATATGGATATCTATTTGTAGTCATAAAGATGATTTTTAAAAGTCAGTATGAGTAAAATCTTTGACATTTCGTATTTATTTCAGAATTAAAATTAAAATTCTGCTTTGTTTACCTTTTTTGATATTTCTAATTTAATAAAAAAGTATGTGGATAACTTTTATTATTTACTGTACATGAAATAGATATTATAGAATAGAATAATCTTTATTGCACACAATAATAAAAATATAAAAGAATAGGAAACAATAATATGAACTCATGTGTCTGTATGCAAGCGGCGGTCTTATTGCTTCAAGCACCCTACAGACAACCTTCTAAGTATAGGGACAGATGAAAAGAGGAAAGGGAAACGCTAGTGCAATTTAATTAAATAAAAATAAAATAAAAATAATAATAATAATAAATAAATAAATAAATAAATATAATTATAGTAGGCTATATACCATATATAAATATGTATATATACTCTCACATATATAGAGTATATATATATATATATATATATATATATATAGATATTATGTTATAAATTAATTTCTTTTTTCATCCAGGTATCGCCAAGCAAAGGTAAAAAATTCACATCTTGAATGCAGTCTGATTGTCAGCTTCTACAAAATTCAACATTTCACTAGTGTGGCAGCCCTGATCTGTTCGCCACCGCCAAGTGATACATATCCCTTACTAATACCAACCTAAGAGGTAAACAGTATTCAAAAATATGTGATAAAAACTGTGAAAAAAAAAACTAAAAAAAAAATAATAAGTGAGTGACCGATCTCAAGATGATGTGTAAGTTATATTTAATTCCTTAGCAGCAATGGACAGTGAAATAATTTTGTTTTCTAAAAAAATCATGTAATTTTAAGAATGTTTCTCAATATCATATTATATGTATATTAATTAGTCGAATGTGTTCTTAAGTTTTACATTTTGACGAAAAAAAAATGAATTTTTGAAATAAATACTAGACGTAAGAAGTTGTAAATATTTTTTGATTGAAAAAAAAAATTAAATAAACATAAATCGATTGTATTTTTTCTAAAATCATTGGACAATTGCTAGTGTGATTATTGTGATAAAAATTATTAAAAAAAAAAATGTGCAAAAATATTTTTTCTTGACAGCACCACAATAATGCCATAAGTGGCTTTTAGTGTAGGTTTTAATTTATGGATTTAGAGCATAGACAATTTTATTCAACTTGACTATAGCATAGACAACGGACAATATTTAATTTTCTTTCTATTTTATACACAACAGGTCGACGCTGTAGTAAAAGTTAGAAAATATTACAAAAAAACCCTTTGTATCTTAATATATTTCCAAACTAATCTAACGTTATTGAAAAAAAAACATGTATTTTCAATTAGAATACTTTTGTCTATGGTCTTCTATCTTGTCTTTGACATTTTATTTTATAGACGTAAACGTCTATAGATTGTTTAAATTGCTTTTTGATTTCTTTACATTTTTATACTTTTAGTGTTCTCTATGTGTTCATTTGTATTTCTCATGTTAAATTTTAATACCTAATATTTTTTATTATGTACAAATAAAAATAATTATTTTAATTTTAAAACTCAAACATAATTTCATGTATTTATTAATATAAATAAAAACTCTTTTAAAAATATCTTTACTATGGTAAAACTAAAATAAATATCTTTTTTTTTAAATAAAATGAAGAAAATTGAGAATTTTGTATACAAATGAATGCATAGCGATTAATTAACTTGAATATTTTACCTTTTTAATCTACTTATTCTTTGCTCACAATGTGCGCAATAGGTTAGGTTTAGGCTTACAGGTGTTTGTATGTTTTGACGTATGTGTGTTTGTATGATAGCTAATTTTCAGTTTATTTTTTTAATAATATTTTGAATGGGATTCTAAAATCATATTTTTTTAATTATTCAAGAAATTGTATAAATCTCAATCATGTTATATTTGTTT
Organism: Philaethria dido; assembly: GCA_033558755.1. Classification (NCBI taxonomy): domain Eukaryota; kingdom Metazoa; phylum Arthropoda; class Insecta; order Lepidoptera; family Nymphalidae; genus Philaethria; species Philaethria dido. The sequence continues at coordinate 30,383 of JAKGSA010001629.1, read as the reverse complement.
TTATTTTTTGACATATAATAAAAAAAAAAAAATTTATCCCATGCGAACTATATAATACAATAAATCGATATCGTTCAAGTCGATTTAATAGTTAATTGTAACTTAATTGGCTTGCACGATATTGCTAATTAATAACTATACATTTTTATTAGTTCCTTTAACAAATTTAAAAAAAAAACAATGACATTTGACGAAATATGACAGATGACGTTTTGTTCGTAAATTCATAAACTAAAATAATATTAATAATAAATTATATATTTTCAGTTATAATGGAATTGGTATATATTTGTAATTTACAGCAAATAACACTTGACCTATAAATTCTATTTTGTCAGTTGTCATTGTTTAAACAATCATAGACTTATAGATTAGATAAAGTTTACGGCTTTGTTTTCTTGGTATTTTGTTTTGGTGTCTTGACTCTCATGGCCACCATCACATATTGATATTGACTTCATTTATATCATATTTTTTTACAGAAATTATTAATTATTTTTACGGTGGCGCAGTGCGACCACCGTAAAAGCCATGGTTGTGGGTTGATTCCCACTCTTGGGAATGATTTATTTTTATTTACCAGCTCTGGTGAATAAAAATATAATCCTTCCTGCGCGTTAAGTTGCTGCGATGTGAATATATTAATATTATATACGGCGATAACGAAGACCGGAGTGTCTTGACACTAATTACTCACTGCCTATCCTGCTTTGCGGGACAAAGCGTAAATCTAAAAAACAATATTTTTTGTTTATGATACACCTATACTTCTTTTTTTTTTAACGTAATACATTTTTCATCTATACGTCTATGATATTTGTCAAACTATTTGTATGTAGTCAAATTATTTCAACATTTATTTTACCTCAGTAAGCAGTCATTTTATTTAGTGCCAACGTGCATGGAACCTTGGACTCCACTCGTTGTAAGGTCGAAATTCCAATGAGCTTAAGGCATCGCTTATACCGGCGGTTGTGATGTTTACATATAGGCAATATACTTGGGTTATAGCAATAATTATTGCTTCTATTTGTAATACTCTTTGGACTAGAGCCGTAGTGGTACTTTTTAATTTAAAAATATATGAATAAAAATTATGACATTTGACATTTATTTTCGCGCGTTTTTGTATTGACGTTTATTAAGATATAATGCTATTCAGCCTTTAGAATGCTAAATTGTATACTTATGTGGAAAACCAAAAGATCTTTCTATCTTTTTTTCTTAACTTTATGCTATTAGATTTTATTTTAAAGTAATTTTAGCGCCTATTAGGTAAGTAGGTTACATAAACAATGAGCGGGTTATCTACGTTTATTTTTTATGATGATCTAATTATTATAATTTTTATTATAATCTTTGTAACCGTATTATTACATCATCACAACACGAATTAGGAAACCCTATTACGTACATAATAAAAAGATTAAAGATAACAAAATATAGGATAAAATATTAAATGATAAAGCATAGATAAAAAATATAAATTTCCCAACAACGCTGACCCCGAAACATGTTTAATTCGGAGAGAACATTGATAACATTACTTTGATGTTTCGAATTTTCCACGCGGTTTTTCAAGTATCGATTTCGAGTGTCACTCGACGGGGATGATCATTATCGCTCGATTTAGATATTATTCTGACGTTCGTGGCTTTCATCTTTGATCTTATTTCGTATGTCATCTTTTGTATTTGTAGTTTACATATTATTTATTTGAAGTTTAAAATGAATATATTTTTTCTTATATAACGTGGCTCTAGTTCCAAGAGTATTTCAAAAGCACTTAATAATTTATTTATGCACAAGTAACGTGTGATTGTCGAATAGAGATGATAAGTGGCTGTGGTGCCATAAAAAAAAAGTTAAAAAATTGACAAATAATACCTTAAAAAAAGTATTAAGTGTAAGGTAGCGTACGCTGCGTTCTCTTTAGTTATGTACGGATGATATTATTGAAGTAATTAAATAAACATTGAATTTAATTTTCTTCTATTTTATTAATAATTCAAAATACTCATAATTTCACCTGAAAGTACCTATAATAGTGAAATATTTTCGAATGGCAATACAGAACTTTTAGTTGTAGGAAACATATCTTAACGCTAAGTTATCTGTTTTAATTAAAAGTTTGGTTAAATATTATAATGACTTGATATATTTATAAATAAAATGGTGATATCTGTCCGTACATACACTGAAGAGTTATTTTTTATAAAGATAATTAATTAGCTTATGTTTGTCTCGCTGTGGCTTGTATTCGTCACAGCTTATCACTTAATTCATAACGTTGTTTGTATGTTCATTGTGCCGGCCTTAAGTAATACATTGATCGTTTACCACAGACTATTCTACAAAATTCACATATACATCACGAATTATTAAAAAAAAAACAATCTAAATTCAATTTTGGCAAAAGCTAAAATCATTCATCCGCAAAAAAAATGCTATCACTTGAGGCTGGTATAAAATCGTATAATATAACTATAGTATGTATATTACACATGTAGCGGTGTTATATTATGCATTTAGTGATACAAAAACATTATGATTAGGGAATAGACGAGACCCACTCCTGAATGGTAAATTAAAAAAAATAAACAGTCGAAGCATAATATTAATAATTTTAAGGCTGTATATATGAATTCTCATGTCAGTTAAGTGTTTTTTAAAGTGATTTTGACATAGCCAATGGTTTATTTATCGCTAGATATATTGTTGTGAAATTGTTGAGATACCGTTTGTTATTATTATGTTTGAATGCGATTGTTATATATATGTATGTGTGTTTCTGTGGTTTATATATAATATATTAATGGAAATAAGGACTTTAATATTTATAAATTTTTGTTTTATTATATGTAATGAATCGGTTTCAATGGCTAACCAAATAATTATGAAAAATTAAATAAAATGACCGTAAAAAATGAAATCATAATGTATTTATAAAATATATACCACAGAAACACATTATATAACAGAAAAATAATAGAAAAAATGATTGTTGCGTGCTATAGCAATAATTTTTTTTTTCGAATAGTAAAATAGTTGCTGTGTGGTGATCCAAATATATAAACAGATAAGACAAGTTATATTGAAGAAAATTCATAATATTTGTAAAGAGATTTTTTTGAATCACGACTTGAAAAAAATTTGCGAACAGGCATTCCGATTGCTAAAAGAAAATAAATGACTTAATCAGCTTATAACATTACAAATATTACATACAGGTATAAAGAAAGTAATTTGTAACATAAAAAAGAATTTACAGTTAAAACTTTAACTTTTAAGAAACAAAGAATACCTCTCCGTTAAAAATTACACGGTTTTCCAATTTTTATTATTTGTTAACTTACGGTATTTACATTGCTATGAAATCTTCCACGAACAGAGTGTCTTGACACTTTAGGTTACTCTACTTTGCTTGGAGTACAAGCGTGCGACTGTAAACGCGACAGATTTATTGGGTTCGATTACCACTCGAATGGAATTTTTTATTACCTGGTTTTTTGATAACGGGGGCAAGCGCGGCGTTAGGGTTTCACCTCACGCAATACATCAGAATTCGGCGAGTGGGGGAACGGAGTGTGCTTAACACTAGGTTCTCTCTGCCTACCCTGCTATATGCAGGATGAAGCGTGAAGCTATGTACGTATGTATGATTTTTACACATATATCAAGTCATGCAAACTTTGAATCGCATTAAATTGTTTCTCACTTTTTACTCTTTATCATCAATGACGAATTTTGGCGTCATCAAAATTTCCTGTTGAGGGGAAAGTGCCGATATCTTTTTCTTGCAACATATCCATCATCGCACAGCAGCTTATCTTTTAGTGTATTTATAAATTATTATATTTATTATTTTTATACATCATGCCTAGATAATCTGTGAATACAAATATTACCCGAATCATCGTCATAGTCTATAATCTACAATGTTAATTAAAAAGTACAATTTTTTTTTTTTATTTATCCTGCATTTTTTAATTTAGATAATTTTTCTTTATATTGGCACGATTTTAGTTTATGGCTGTATGTACTTAATATAAGGTGCTTTTGGCTCCGATAAGTTAGCTTTCGACCCATCTTATGCCTTATTTTATATTTCTTATACCATTCACTCAATAAAAAAAAACACCATGATGGCTTTTTTGAATGGGTTGAAAAAAGTAAAATTGTTGTAACGTAACTTTTGCGTTTGTGATTCCTACTCAAGTTTTTGTATTTCAGTCAAGTGGGTTTATAAAAACGAAACTGTCTCAAAAAATACCAAAAATCAATAAATGGATTTCGTACCGAATATTGTATTATTTATTATTTTACCTTTTTTACTTATGTCAATGGATTAAATTGTATATATATATTTAAATGGACCGAAGCTACATAATTGCTTCTTTAATCCTCAAACTTTCTGACGTTCGAGGGCTTCTGGAAGAAGTCTCTTTAAGAGATAAGTTATCCATTGCACTCATTTTTTTATCATTGAACTTACTGTATTATAAATAAAAAGAATTGTAAAAGCAGAATATAAGCTAATATAATACCATTTTGAAACGTAATACTTGTAGTTATGATAATGATTTGTACCAAAATTACAATAAAGTACAGCCACAAAATGAACAATTTCCTATAAGGTGGGAGGTCGCCCGAACACGCGTTGCCTTTGCAGCGTATTGATGGCATGCAAAGAGGGTGTCTATTTCCGGAAATAGTAGTGTGTTGAACAATTATTTTATGAATTAAAGGTATTTTGAAATATCATTATAAAAATCATGAAAAAGCATGATGACCCTGTAGGGGTGTATGAAGGGGTTAATGACCGTGGACGAGATGAAAGAGGTATATAGGGACCGTAGTTTTTGGCGCTCCGTTCTCTATGACTACCCCGATAGGGATAAAGCGTGAAGCTAAGTTGGTATTATAAAAATATTGGTTTACTGCGTTTAGTCTTCATATAAACTTTAAGTATTCCAAATTTGTTAGGTGGTAGGAGGTTCGTCCTCCGACTGGCTCGCGACCACTATCATGTCAAAGACGAACCGCCAAATATCTTATGATGTGTTCCGGTTCGATGGCATGTAAGCCAGATTTTCCCCTAGTGGACTACTACATTGTCCCCCCTTCCATCAGTATCCTCTAGGTTGGCAACGCATCTACAACATCTCTGGTGTTGTAGATGTCTATGGGCGAAGGTAACCACTTACCATCAGGTGGTCCTTCTGCTCGTTTGCCGTCCGTTATAAATAAAAAAAAAAAAAAAAATATTCCCAGTTCGAGTTATTTTCTAAAAAGGCGGTATATATTATCGATGTCTTGCTTCTCTTACGTAATTATATTATTTCTTTTAATTTCGCTGAATTTCAATACCGCTATGTGTTACGTTGTCACCTTCACAGGTTTACTGGAAGAGATCTCTTATAGAGATAAGTTCACCTTTGTCGCTAAAGAATTGCATTATCTTTACGTTTGTAGATTCTAAGTGCAATAAAGAATATTCTTTATAAGTTTTTCCGTCATATATTAAAAAATAAAAAAGTTAATTTTCTAGTTCGTGGTTTAAGTTCTTGCTTAAACCACAATCTCTGCTTAAATGTATTAATTTATTACAAAGAAACAATGAACTTTACAAACAGTATCGATAATATTAGACAGAGGTCACGTAAAAAGCAGGGGGCTCCCCCGGAGGGCATATATGAAAAGGTTAATGACTGGACGAGGCGTAAGAAGTATGCAAGGACCGTAGCGTTTGACGTTCCGTACTTTCTGACCACCCAACTAATAACAAAACGTACGACCTACCTAGTGACTAACAAAAAAAAATAGTATGTCTTTTGATAGGGGAGTTTCAAACAGTGGAAGACCTCTTAGCTTTTAGTTTTTTTTTTTTTTTTTTATGGATAACTGATGGCAAACGAGCA
>JAKGSA010001629.1:0-24359 GCA_033558755.1 Philaethria dido | reverse complement strand
GCCAACCTAGAGGATACAGATGGAAGAGGAGGACAATGTAGTATTCCGTTCTCGGAACCACCACATTTTGGGGAAAGGATGGGTGGGAATGGGAAAACCTGGCTAGTTTCTGAAATCTACAATCTAAAATAATCTAGATGCCCTAGAACTCAGTTTACACTTACAAAGTCGTCGTAAGGAAGTTACAATTTAATTTCACACCATTATATACCACATAAATAGTTTTCTATTTACTGTCATTACCAGGCTTGCTTAGGTACTAGTTCTTGCTTATTAGTAATGATTCTAGAATAGGCGAAGCGATTTTTCCAAATTATGTCCGTCATCGGCCGCTGCCGCTCGCGACGTTCTTATGACCCGATACGCTCTTTTGTACATTTTTACAATACACCCATACCTCGCTTTGCGTCGGTGTTCACGACAAAGTGAAACGACGCAAAGTGAAAATAGATTTTCTATAGCAAACCATTTAATAATCGAAGATAGGTTCCAGGCTTACAAAAACTTAAACTTTTAAAAATAAAATTGAACAAAGTAAAATTTTTCAAACAAAAATAATATACAAAACACGATTCATCTTGATGTCTAATAGTTCTAATAGTTGTTGCAGCTAAACCAAGAGCCTTTGCTATCTCCACAGCCTTTTCTCCCTTATTAAATCGTCGCAGAATATCTAATTTTGTCTCCAAACTGATAGTTTTTTTAGTATTTTTGGCAATTCTACCAGCAGCGCCCTTTTCCCTCATATTTGGGTAAAAAAAAAATTACAAATTTATGTAAAAAGGAATATAACGCTGCCAATAAATAAATTGGGGAAATATTTATCTTTTTTGTAACTAAAAACACCACGTAAAACTTTATATATGTAAATTTATAACTCTCTTTTTAAAAAAGCAAAACACACTACATCACCTCACACTACGTCATTTAATTACGTAGTGTGAGGTGATGTAGTGTTCAGTTTAACTGAACTCTAAAATAAGCACAACAAAGTGAAAATAAAATTGTATTAAATTTACGTTGATTTTTAGTTAAAAAGGGAATCCTCAAATTTTAATGACATGGCATCGCAATTAAAAACAAAGGTGCTGCCATATTTCAGTAAAGAAAAATCAAAAAAAAAATCTAAAACAACGCAGCTTCGAAAATCTAACGACGCACAGTGAAAATCAGTAAAAATTAAGCAGCGACGCAACTTCGAAAACAACGCAAAACGAAACGACGCAAATCGAGGTATTGGTGTATATAATTCCATAGTACATTATTTGGTTTTAAATCAATTTAGTTGGCGTTTGCACATAAATATATATTTTTCACGAAAAATACTTGAAATTCTGGATTTGGTTTCGCTACTCGGTATAATATACATTATTTACTTATGTATATATAAAATTTATCATAAATCACAATCGAGACTTTATTTTGTACTATGTTTTGTATTATAATTATTTAGTGACTAGCTTTTGTTCACGACTTCGGCTGCTTGGCTTTTGTTATAATAGCAAATCTAAAATCTTAATAGTAGTAGATTTTATGTAATTCTTATTTGCTTTACTAAGCAAAGTTTCATCTAAATCCGTTCGGTACCTTTTGCGTGAAGTACTAACAAATATCCATCCATCTTAACGAACGCACTGCTTTTACAATATTAGTAGGATAACAATGATTACTCATGCAGGCATTATAATATTAATTAAGGTACAGACCTTAAAATACACATTACGTACTATGAACTTTATAATGACCTGCTAATTGGCTTCATTAAACAGAAATTTTGACTCTGACCGTTAAATATTTCTCACAGTAATTATATTAGTGGGATTAAAAGTGTTTGACCTTTATAGCTCAGGTAGAAAGGAAGAATTATAACGTGGATTATATTTTGTAGAAGTTGTTATTTTCGATGCTATCATTGCACAGAGTGGGATAGAGCTTGGGTTTGATTTCCACTCGGGGATTGCTTTAAGATTATTACGATTTTTTTCCCACTTTGGTAAGACAAAGTCCGCCGTAGAATTCTACCAATCAACACGCAATGCCTCCGGGTTTGGGAGAAAGTGAAAGAACAGTGTCTTGACACTAGATTCTTTGAAAAAAATATTCAGAAGGCGAAAACCATTGGAAACCAGCAACTTATAAAGTTGCTGAAGGCAACGAGTTGTTATCGCATCAACGAGTACACCAGTGTTTTAAAAATGAGTAAAAATAAAAGCTTCTATCTATAATAAGAATGCTTAGACAAAATTATTTTCATTTTCTAGTTCCTTTTTTTTATTGATGACTTGGTTTCAGCTCAGAAGATTTACCTGACAAAGTCTTATAAATACAACACCGAGTGTTCAATGCCAACCTAGAAAGATTACTGATGAAGAAGAACAAGCTGTGTGGTCATTCACCATTTGAAGAAGACCGTGGAATGGCAAAAAAACATAAATTCAGGCCTCGTGACTCTTGGCAGATGGATCTTTGACCCTAGATAGTAATCCTGTGAACAGGCTCCTATTCAAAATATATAGTTCACTATTACCAACACTCGTCAGGGCCAGAAATATATTCGGTCGGGTTAAACTGAACTAGGTCAGCTGTAAGGACTAAGGGTCAGCGGTCTGAAAGGAGTTGAAGTTTTACTTTCAAACTATGGTTTATATAAAAATCTCAACACCATTTAAATGAGGTAAAGTAAAATGTTTTACGCATTTTTTTAATTAAAAATGTTTTAATGTAATATAAAAGAAAATATTTTTAGGCATTTTATGTTACAGTTGCTTACAATAGTTACTTTTTTTGTATCACGCACATAGGGTAGGTAAAGGGAATCTAGAGTCCAGCGTTGAGACACTCCATTCTATTTACATTTCTGTCCCCCACTTAACGCCGAATTGAAGCATTGTGCTGAGTTGCGTAAATCAATGCTGCGTTTTGCGTTGATATCAGAGCGAGGAAATGAAAATATTAAATAGTATTTAATATTGTCATTTCCTGGAGTGGGAATCGAACCCACAACCTGTCGCGTTTGTCGTCGCACGCTTGTGCCTCTGCAGCATGACTGACTTCTTAGCACCTACTAATTTTCTTACAAAGGATATTTGAATTCATAACTATCGCTTCCAAATAGGCATGCCCAAATAACATATGAACAGCGAACTTCATTATCGAATATTTAATTAACCTTGAAGTTAAATTGAACTGAATATTATTAACTATGGTATTCCGCTGATCGTTTGAATTATAGTTATTGTTTAGAGGTCGAAAATATAAATAGGGATGTTTTGCTTAAAATTTTAAAGTAATAGCCTAATTGGGGAATATGTACAGCGAAAAATTGCAGTTAATTAGGATAAAATATTTATTTATAATATATATTTAGATATTTGGAAAGTTTGTGGGTTTTGCCCAAAATTCAATATTTTAATGTATACAAAATGAAAAATTAATTTAGTTTAAGACAAGTAAAAAGGGAACACACTTTTCTCTAATATAATTTATTACAGAAAAGTGTGTTCCCTTTTTTGTGTCTCCATATTATAATATTCATTACAATATTTATTTAATTTGCTTTTTTTTTTGAATATTAATTTAATATGCTTTGCACTGCAAAAAAGGGCGGTTATCATTTTTTTTGATTTTATATGTGTTACCGCATAGTTGGTATTTAACGAATAGTATAGGAGTTATTTTTTTTTTTTTTTTTGGTGGTAACGGACGGCGGGTGAGCAAGGACCACCTGATGGTGGCCTGTCATATAAAGTATCTGCTTACCGGCGTGTTGTAGATGCGTTGCCAACTTTAGAAAAAAGATACTGATGGAAAGGGAGACAGTAATGATGATCCATTATCAGAACCACCACATTTGGGGGAAGAATGGGTGAAAGAAAAGAAGGAAGATCTGGCTTACGTCTGCATCAGACCGGAACCATCGTAGATATGTTGGCGGTTCTAGATGCTGACATGATGATCTCAGCATTTCGGAGGACGAACCTCCTACCACCTAAAGTTACCGGTAATAATAGCACTATTTTTAGTGCAATTACTTTGAAATCAGTTTTTTTGGTAAAATTTTAATTATTATAGTTTGAGCGTTGCCAGGATGACTATGATAACAAGTAAATAATTTGAAATGTGTTCTTTTTCAATTAATTTGTTATTTTCCACGATTGTTCCGTTTTCTATTTGGGACAGGCCTAGAACACAATACTAAGAGAATGCAGTCACCACTTTTCGCTCATTTCAGAAACATTGCGTATTGGGTACAATTCCAAAACAACTAAAGGATAATAATTTTAAATATAAGCAAATCCCCGAGTGAGAAGCTAGCCTGCAACTCAAGTGACTACAATCGGTTACTTCTCAAGTGACGAAGGCGCCTTTAAGTATTTGTTCATTTTTTACTTTTATCATACAAAGTAGTTAACCTATTTGATAGGTACTAGGCATATCAAGTGTTCTATTTTCTATTTTTCCTTCTTCCTTGTTTTAAATTTGTTTATATCACAAGTTAGAAATAGCCGTGTCTAGGACTTGCGATCTAAGTGTAGTCCGAAGGGAACCTTAATATAATACGTGATAGAAATTAACTGATGATAGCTCTAGACAGATTCAAATCTTTCAGCAGATCATAGAAAGGCCCCATTTAAAATTAGATAAGATCTGTGGAGTAGTATTTCAAAAAAAAATAACAATTATTATGTATAGCTCAAAGCTAAGTTTTTTTTTTAATCGATTTTCTTTTTTTGCTCTAATTTTAATTATTTAAGCGAATTAAACACCTTGAAATTTGCCATTACAAAATACATCTTTAAGGCCGATAATTAACCACAACAGTGTTTCGTGGTTCAAAATTAATATAAAATAATTATAATAGTAACCTTGCATTGTACTCTACGTACTGTAAACGTCTGTCACATCAACACTCGATTTGGTATGAAGCGACGCGTGTCTGCCTGTTACGTGTTACGTGCTTCCGTCGCGTTGTAAATATCTCTATATATACTTATATATATATATGTAATAATAATTAGTTAAAATGTAGGCATTTGACCAGGTGTATTTACTTTTTATATACATTTCCATCTGCTTGTAATGGTTATGGATTCTGTATGATTATTGTAAAGTCCCTTATCGCGCATTGCGGAAGACTAGACGGATAAAATTAAGACCAAAAGTTGCTTAACGACACTTTTTGCTATAGTTGTAAGCCATTACGGCGTGCGCGTGTTCTTTGTCTGTTTCTCTCTCATAGAAAGCAAGTCCAGTTATTTTGTTTCGTCTTTCTATTTCGCATTGAACAGTGTAATTGTCGCAGCGATTATTTTTGTTGAGGAATATACAGGTTTATTGTACATATTTAATTTTAATTTGTATAATAACTTCGTTCCATCCGGGTGTCCCTTGACACCTCTCATGCATTTATAGCTGATGGCAAGAGCAGGCAGGACCACCTGATGGTAAGTGGTTACCTTCGCCATAGACATTGCAGGCGTTGCCAACCTAGAGGATACTGATGGAGGGACAATGTAGTAGTCCCGCTATCGGAACCACTACATTTAGGGGAGAGGATGGGTGGGATAGGGGGAAAACCTGGCTTACATGCCATCAGACGGAACACATCATAAGATATTTAGCGGTTCGTCTTTGACATGACAGTGGTCGCGAGCCAGACGGAGGGGACAGACCTCCTACCACCAAAAAATTAAACCTAACTTAAACTTAAGAAATTAATATATCTTGCTTAAGAATTAGACTCTCATCTTTTTAATTTTTTAGCTTGACGCTGTATCGCGTATAATTGTGTTGTGAATGCAGTTGTTTGTAGCCGCACGCTCATTAGCTACGTCGAGACTGGCTTCCTGAATGATTATATTTATCTAAATTATTTTGTTTTTATGCTTTGGTGAGTGTTTTTAAGCGTGGTATTAAGTTCCTGTACTCAACAAGTAGTCTCGAATTAGGGCAAGAAGGGGCAAGGGCAGAATACTTTAATACTAGGTTCTTATTGTTTTGATCCCGTTGAATACGTTGAAAGCGTAAAGACCTGAAAAATAAAACAAAAGTGCAATTATTACGAGTAGCCCAGAAACTAATCGGCAGATCTTAATTTAGATGGGACCACACATTAACTATAACATAAAAAAAGCAACAAAATTGGTCCCAGCAAAAAGTCACGAGGTAGCACATACATAAAAGAAAAAAAAAACAGTCATATTGATAACCCGCTTCAAGTCGGTTAAAATAATATTATGTGTATCGTATTTGAACTTACAAAAAGCATGTATAAAAAGCCACTGCACCACAACGTCGTCTATATAAAGTATTTTTTCAATTTATTCTAAATGATTCGCAAGTCATATCATGATTACACTTCCACAGAGGCATCACGTAAGCTTTTGTGCTATTTGTATGTTATTCTCATTCATTATATTTAACTCGTGCACATTTTTTACTTTATTTGAAAGACTTTTTATCAACAACTTTGGCCTACTTTAATTTAATCTTCATATAGAATAGCGTAATTTGAAATGTTGCGTTATATAATCCTATTTCTATTTTTATTGTTCGTGTTTATTTTTTTTACATGTGTACCTAATTTGAACTAGATTTGAATCTGGGTTAGATTTTTTATAGGTCATATTTTAGAAATGTAAAAATTAATACATCATTACTTCGAGTTCCAAACTGAAAAAAATAAAGAAGTTTCAGTGAATGAATTTCAAATTTTAAATGATGAATTTCGTTTGTAAAAAAATGAACTTAAAGTTCAAAATATATATATTTTACATATTTGGGTAGTAGAAAGCATATCCAGACTTCATTTCGCATAGCAGGGTCTGTCAGAGAGAGCCTGGTGTCAAGATATTTCATGGGTCGCTTGCCGCCCGAATTCAAGACATTGCTTGTCAAGTTGCGGAACTCAACACTGCGCTTTTTCTCACCAGAGCGGATAAATTAAAAGAATTAAAATAATTTATATATTATAAGACAATAAAGAAGGAGTTGGTAAATATACTTATTGTTATTTTTCATATTCGTGTAGGTACATACATGATACAACGAAGAATTTGGTCAGGCAAATTGTTAGGAAGTGCCTTTGTAATGAATAGAAGATTCCTGAACAAAATTATATATCCGGAATTCGTTTGGCAATACTTATCTACGCCATGAGGCGTCATATTTATTATTCTTTGACCAGCTATCAATCAAAACTAAACACGTGGTCGGACCTTTATTCTATTATATGATCATGTAAGTATATTTATGTATCTATGTTTAAAATTATAATGAGGTCATTACAGGGTACAGGACGGGACTGTAAACGCAATGGTTGTAGATTCGATTTGCATTCGAAGGAATAATATTTCAATTAATTTTATTTAGACATTCTATAGTAAAACAAATGCAACAATCGGAAAAAGGTGAAAAGTGGAGAATGGAGTGTCTTAGCACTAGATTTCCTCTGCCTACCTTGCTATATGGGAAAAAGAACATTTTTTTGTACCTATTATAGACAAAAAATATTATCTTTTTTATTATCTATTTAATTTTGTCGCATCTGTCGTAAGTAGAAATAGTAAAAAAAAATCTCTAATCTGACTGAATCATAGATGTTTGAACTTTAAAGCACACTGTCAACTTATTTGATATATACAGCACTTATAATCAAAACAATGCCATCGAGATTCGAATCCGCACTCTTTTCAAGAATCAACGTTTATCGTGTCACTTTTTTAAAATGTTAAAAAGCCAAATATTTAGTGTGAATGTAGTATGATCAATCAGTTTCGACATATCGATTAGGCACGCTAGTATTTGGCATCGCCCCAGTTGCTACAAATGAGACTTAACCTTTAAAAATAATTGGTCGCTCGCTTTGCTGCTACGGTGTAACGGTGGTACCTATTGTTTATGAACACAGACAAGCACATTACGTTGTCATAACACTATATCTATATATAAATACGTGAAGCAAAAATGTTTATATAAAGTGACATATACATTGCTAAAGACAACGCGTTGTTAACGCGTCAACGGGGACACTTGTTTATATAAATGTGAAAATATTTTTGCACTTGAGGAATGCAAGTCGATGTTTTTCATTGTAGGTATGAAAATACGCCATTTTAGCTAATTTTAAAGATATTTTATAAGCACTTTTTTAATGGTTTGATGTGTATCTACTATCTATTTATCTATAGGTTCATTCCTTTTTTGTAATCTTTTCCGTATCATACTTATCTTTTTGAGATTAAAATTCGTTTATTATTGAATCCAAAAGAAATAAAATCAAAATAATGAATTTGAAGTTTTAAAGAATGAAGTTTAAAAAAAAATATGCGCAATAAAGTGAATTTGGACAATCATACCTACAAGTGGCCCCGGTGACGCGTTAACAACGTTGTCTTTAGCAATGTATGTATATGTCACTTTATGTGAATGTCAAACCATGGTAGAGTGTGTAACATTTATTTTGTAAAATACACTTTTTATGCAACATTTAAAAAAAAATTAGCATTCTGCGCTCATTCTCTATATAAACTATAAGTTTCATGCTTCTCCGTCCGCGTAATTTTCGGAAAAAGGGATCCAAAGTGTTTGCTTCACATATTTATATATAGATTACGACATCTATCAAATATGAATATGAAAAAATCTTGACCTTCTTGACCCTCCGCTCACTCCTTACCTCTTCTTTGCACATCTGTCCAGTTCTGATAATCGTCATGTCATTGCTAGGATGCCACGGTAATAAAACAAGCGTCTTTTTTACTTTTTAAATTATTATGTTATATAAACATTTTTAGTTTGATGGCCAAACCTAAACCAAACGTTATTTGTAAGTCTAACCCTAAAAGGTAATATTTCTGAAATATTAAAATTGCTCCAAGTGGGACTTAAACTCACACTTGTTGTCACAATGTCCTGGACAATAAGACGTGTCCACTGCGCAACGATGGCGCTACATAATATTTTTTATCGGTATTATTAGTTTTATCTATTTATTGCTCAATATTTGGTCATAAAATAAAAAATATGATATTATATATCTATAATATAATGTGATAATATATATCAGCGGAAATAGTGGTCAATGAGAACTTATCATTATGTTAATACGTGAAGGTAAACTTTTGTATTCCTTTTTACGAAAATAATGCGAACTGAATGTGAAATTTAGCATACCAAAATGGTAGGAAGTAAAGAAGGCCGACATTTTTTATATAAAGGCATTAAAAGTACATAATTGGAACCGAAATTGTAGACAGAACCCCTACAGAGGCTCTATGGGCCAACCCGATGACCCGCCCATGTTCATGGACGGAGAAGACTCCCATAGGCCTAAGAGCCTGAAGCCATCACCCCTCCTCCCCAGGGAGGAGAGTGAAGACCCCCCATATATAAAAGTACATAAAATAAAGAAAAATATTACATACACGGTATTAAATTTTATAAAAAGAAAGACTTCAGGCAGGAGTACTTTACTCGTTGAAGTCAACGAGCCTAATGGTGAACTAGTTAACATATGATTATTGTAGCTACATTCTATCATCGACACTGTGTGTCAGATTCGTAGCTATGAGCATTGTAGGTACCAGGTAACCTATGTATAGTAAGCTCTACCTTAAAATATTACTGTCTTATTTCAGACAACACTATAAGTACTAGATAAAAGGTTTTATTTCCGCTAACTACAAGAGAATTTCTAGAAATTTCTATTAAAACGGGATAAAATTAGATACGCAAATGAAATCACAGATTACTGGGTACTAAATTTTTGTAGCATAATTTCATTCTGGAAAAAATGGGGAGTCTCTTAACATTAGGTTCACTGGTTCCCTCTGCCTACTCTGCTAGTGCGTGGTACAGCGTGAAACTAAAAAATGAAAAATATTATACTTGGCGGAGATAAGCTTCAGTGCCGTTGCTATGTTCTGTTCTGTTCTCTTTCTCTTCTTTTCTATCCTGCCCGATTATGTTGTGTAGTGTTCCGTTCTCTTCCGTTTTATTCTATTTCTGTACTTCATACTAATAATATGTATGTAAAGCATCCAAAATGGTTGCTACCGGAAGTGAATTTGTGAGTAACAGGAAATTGCTTATATGTTTAACACTTTATGCGTTGTAAAGTCATTGGCCTTTTATAAATAGTTTTGCATTGCGTATCTGTTAAACGTGTATAAAAAATGTGGTGCATTCTGCGGACATTATGTTAAAAAAATACTACAAATAAAAAGACAGCTTCTTTTAATTTTTTAGAAGCCATGGCGCTGAGGCTCAAGCGAGCGACTGTAAAAACGATAGATCGTGGGTTTGATTGTCACTCCAGAGAATGAAAATATAAAATATTTATAATAATAAATATTTAGTATTTTTATGTCCTCGGTCTCGTAATAAGGCAAAGTTCGGCTTTGAGTTCCGCCTCAATTTGGCGGAAAATGTTCAACGTAAATTTTAATAGAACGGAGTGTCTCAACTCTAGGTTCTTAAGTTCCCTCTGCCAACCCTGCTACGTGTGGGATACAGCTCACCAGCTCATTCAGCTGTATCCCACATAATTTTAAAATTATATCTTATACAGAATAATGAACGAACGAGCTTAAAATTCAACTTGCATATATATAAGGCATATTTTTTAAAATATTAACGGACATAAGCACTGCTTTACTTATAGGGTAAATAAATGACTAAATAAAAAAAATCAAGCAAATCCAACACTTAAAAAAACGTATTTAAAACAGAATTTACAGATAGAATTTAAAAATATCTTCCCAGAAATGTATGCGGTTGTTGTTTATGTGCTTATTTACCTGAAACAGATATATTTTTTATTGTTTCCATTGTAAACACAGATAACATAGGCGTACGTCATTTGGTATTTCATTGAAGAAATAAATTTTCAATTTCTACTTAAGATAAACTTTATACCCGTATTTTTCGTAATGTCATCAAAATGATTCATATTTCGATAGTGTGTCACTTGAAACATGTCACTCAATTCTTAAAACTGTCACAAGGAAAAGCTAGCTTTCAGATAAAAATATGTACAATATTTATTTACAATTAATATTTTTGTTGGTGGTAGGAGGTTCGTCCACTCCGTCTGGCTCCGCGACCACTATCATGTCAAAGACAGACGCCAAATATCTTATGATGTGTTCGGTTCGATGGCATATAAGCCAGGTTTTCCCATTCCCACCCAATTTTTTTCCCAAAATGTGGTGGTTCCGAGAAACGGAATACTACATTGTCCTCCTCTTCCATCTGTATCCTCTAGGTTGGCAACGCATCTACAACCCAACATCTCTGGTGTTGTAGACGTTCATGGAGCGAAGGTATCCACTTACCATCAGGTGGTCCTTCTGCTCGTTTGCCATCCGTTATCCATAAAAAAAAAAAAAAAAAAAAAAAAAAAAAAAAAAAAAAAATTAATATGACATAATTTATGATAACTCACATTCATAATATTGTTGTACAGTTTCATAGATCACAATTCACAACCAAATCTATAAAATGGTTAAGCAGTGGAAACTGGAGCTATACTTGTAACACATATTTTGAAAAGAATTATATTATTCTGTCCAAAAAATACACATAAAGATCTTAATGTGGAATTAAATGCTGTTGACGCTCATCATAGTTGTATATTTATTATTAATTTTATTAGAAAAGAGCAAATGTTGAGTTTTTTTTTTTTTTTTTTTATGGATAACCGATGACAGGCAGTATCTGATAGTTATAGGCTACGTTGCCAACCTAGAAAGAGATACTGGGCTGGAAAGAACAGAGCTATCGTATTCCGCTCTCGAAACACCACCCACATTTTGAGGAAGATAATTGGGAATGAAAAACCTGGCCCTGGGCCAGAACACGCTCATCGATATTGGCAGTTTAATGCTGACTATGACTGTAGTCTGTCAAGCAGAAGAGACAACCCTCTACCATAAATATCGCTACTCTCAGCAGAACTTCCTTTTCGAGCTAGTGGTAGCTTCCGTTAGGACTGACACGACTGACATCTCATGTAAATTGACGATTCGAAAGTGCTTGTAACAGACTAGGTATTTGAATATATAATATTTTGATTTTGATTTTGACTAACTTGTCTCTGTAGTACATAATGTCTGTCTATGTTGGCAATAAAATTGGTTGAATTTCCGTCACGGCAAACTGCGTGACGCTCTAATATCATCATGCCTCCTTCATGCCGATGCTGAAAATTATTTTGTATTTGTGTATTCCCACACGTCTTACGTACATGGTGGCTTTTCTCTATTAGATATTAAGACAAATATTTTTTATTTCATTAAAGAAATTCACTTATTTGCCCCATAGTTTTAACTAGGATTATATTATTTGTTCTTTAATTAACTTAAATGTTTCACATCTGTGGGGAGACTCTTGATTAATTTCTTTCTATCTTTACACATCTTCAGCATATAGAAGGAGAGGCAGAGAGTGAGTTGCACAACCAAACGCTGTGTTTTGATTTACCAGACCATAGAAACAGAATATTTATAAGTATTAAAATTTATCGTATGTACCCACCTCTACACTGCACCAGAATGGCATAAATTATAATTAGAAAAAATATTTTAATCAATAAATAAATTTTATGTAAGGCAATCGTAGCGCACTTGGGAAATACCGGAGTTAATGCGATCATACTGAGAGCAAGTTTCAGTCGAGTGAATATGTTTATAATTCCCGGTCTGGAATATTTTTATTAGATTTTTATTGCATTCACTACAGACACATGATTCATAATTTTTGCAAAAACATTTAAAAAAAAATTATATTGGCATCTAATATATATATATATATACATTTTTGTATATATATATAAGATGCCTTTGTGGCGCAATGGGACTTAAATGTATAAATGTGATTGGTTGTGGGTTCGATTTTCACTCAGGGGAATGACTATGCTTAAGTTATTTTCATTTATTCGCTCTGGTAAGATAAAGTGCCCCACTGAGTAGAGTCGTCTAGAGAGTCTCGAATTCCGACGGAAAGCGACGACCGGAGGGTCTTGACACCAGTGGCGAGGAGTGAACATTTTAGTTAAGCAAGCCGGTAAACGATATATATTCAGGGAATCCGGAACATATTATTTAGGGAAGCCGGTAATTTTTAGAGAAGCCTATATAATTAGGGAAGCCGGTATAGGATGTGAAGGTATTTAGTAATTTCACTATCGAATTTTCAGTCAGAGCTTGTTTTTTTGAAATTTTATGCCCAATATTATCCTGGCGACCTTTTTTGTTACGTCTCGTACTTGTACTTTAAAAAGTTAGGCAAGCCGGTGGGAACCGTGTTGTATGGACGTCTCGCCACTGCTTGACCCTAGGTTCTTTCTAACTCTGCTTATGCGGGATAAAGTGTGAAGCTGAAAATAAATATCGACATTACTTAGAACTAGAATTAACAATATATGACTTATGTAGTCACGCGATATCTACGTGTAAGGAACACATAAAAACCGTGCGTATGTAAAAGAGAAGGTAAAATGATTATTTTACAATTTTTAAGTAGCTAAATACCATCCACACCATCTGGATGCGTGGCACTCCAGTACTGTGCGGTTTCGAAGGAATTTCCTTCCACGTGCCACTGAACTGTGGAATGGCCTACCTGCGGCAGTTTTTCCAGGTCGATACGAAATGGGTACCTTCAAAAAGCGCGCCTACTTCCACCTCAAAGGCCGGCAACGCACCTGTAGCTCCTCTGGTGTTACACGGGGCCGTGGGCGGCGGGGATCACTTACCATCAGGTGACCCGAACGCTCGTTTGCCTTGTCCTTTCCATAAAAAAAAAAAAAAAAAATAATAAAAAAAAAAAAAAAAAAGAAAAAGCTAACTTAATTATATTATATTTACTTATATAAATTAAACTCAACTAAATATTAATGATTAAATTACAATCACTAATTAATTACACATTCAAGCAAAATGATTTTGTAATTAAGGAAATTAGGATAAGGAAGGGTATTCCCATCCGGTATAGAGGAGGATAATTATATAACCGCTTCGCTTTTGCCTTTTACTACCTTCAAACTCCTGTTTGCCATATTAAGTAAATTCATAATTATACTTTTTGTTTTAACAAATATTTAACATCAATTTTTAGTTATCTATAACAAAAAAATATTTACATAAAAATACAGTAGAAATATTTTTTAAATAAAAGTTGGCAACATTATAAAACCAATTGGGTGTAAAAAATCTTTGATCGAAAAATTAGAGGGTAAAGTAGTGGTTTCCTTACCGCCCACACGTCGGAATTGTTGGAGATAAGAGGATGGACGAGATTTTTTGTAAAGTTCTTTTATAGTAATAAATTCGAAATGTGAGAAGTTAATATTGTGTTTAATTCACAGGGAATAACGAATTCTTTAAATACTTTTCAATGCCTTCTTGTTATTCCCGTTTACTCTGGATCAGATCTTAGATCCTTAGACATTAGACCTTATGATGACATCGTCCTCGCGACTACTGTAGGAGGACTACTGTGTTTGTCACTGTATTGATGCTGTCTTGTTGTTGTAGTTGGTCCTTATTTACCATGTTTTCCTAGTTGATTATACAACTTCACGTTTTTTCCCACAAAACTAGAAGTTAGCTGTATGAAAAAAATCTAATGTCAAGATATTCCGTCCGCCACTATCCATGAGAGGTTCAATGCTGCAGTCATTACTAAAGCGGAAAATTTTAAATAATCGTTCTACTAATCGAGATTATCGATCCACAACCAATCGTTTTTGCATTCTGATGCTGTCCCACTACGCCACAATGTCCTCATCTTGATCCTAGTTTAATAAGAAACCAAAAGTTTAAATATTTCTATTGCGGTATTTGAAAGCATATCCAGTGTATCTTATTCGTAACTACGTCAATACGAGGCGACATTGACATTCCGTTAATATCAATATTTTTGTACATTTTTTATATATGTAGGTACATTGTCTAAATTACACATTATAACTGAAAAAACTGAAGCGATTCTATCAATCATACTAAGCGTCGGCCTCTAAAGGACTATTAAAACCTCGTTACACATAAACCTTTATCTTTATATACTCAGAACGCTGTTAATGTCTTCATTTCTCTATAATTTTAAGTGTCATTTTTAATGTTATTGTATGTGTCATTTGTTTTTGCAGTAAAATAAAAAGCAAAAAATTAATGATTAATGATTAATGAATTACATTTAACTATAATATATATTTATTATTTATTTTCTCTTATACTTCTTGTTTACGTATTCTAAGACAACATGCTCAAGCTATTTGCTCAAGTACAGACTGTCAGTTACGCACAAAAGCCGTGGTATTACCTAGTTTGAACCTGTAACTATCACATATGAGTCACGTCTCTAATGTACCTTATTTAAAAAATATATATATATATATATGCCATATATATACTCCATCTTCTTCACCGATCAATCCTCATTCATTATTGTTCTCACGCGGCATGACATTGGTGGTGAAGTGATTTGTGCTCAACTGGCACGTTCGAAGTCCATATCTAAAGAGGCTGGGCATACATAATTAAACATATGCATTTCTAAATATATATGTACGTAATGAAGCCTCAATTAATTCAATAGGATTAATGTTACGCTTTGAGTATTATATTCCGGATTCATGTTGCTGTTAAAAGAGAGGGAACGAATTGTCTTAACTCACTAGATTCTTGGAGTTCTCTCTGTATATCCTGCGATACAGCGTGAAGTTAAAAAATGTTATGTGTAAGTAACAAACAAATAACAAAGAGTTTCTAACACTTTTTCAACGTCAATACAGGTAAGCGTTCTTGTTGATTCTGTGCCTTGCCTTGGTTTGTTTTTTTTTTTTTTTTTTTTTATTGATAACGGACGGCAAACGAGCAGAAGGACCACCTGATGGTAAGTGGTTGCACCTTCGCACATAGATGAACTTTATCTACAACACCAGAGATGTTGCCAGATGCGTTTCTCTAGAGGATACTGATGGAAGGGGGACAATGTGATCCACTATCAGAACACCACATTTTGGGCAAATGATGGGTGGGAAAGGGGAAAATCTGGCTTACATGCCATCGAACCGGAACACATCATTAGATATTTGGCGGTTCGTCTTTGACATGATAGTGGTCGCGAGCCAGTCGGAGGACGAACCTCCTACCACCTAACAAAAGATATTATAAGATATTTTTTATTCTATCCTCCTCTTGCGATGTAGTTGGAAAGAACGTAGTGATTAGACACTCGGTATTCCATTCTTCACTGTTTATACTAATTCCACAAATACTGCAGTAACGCAAGTAAACATATATGCCGCATAGGTATTACCAGCGTCAATAGCGTAATAGATCTGATAAGACAAGCTATCTATAAGTACCATTGATTTCAAACAAACGGTAGGTGCGTTCAAACCTATTAGTCATCTAGTTATCGTGGCGCAGGATTTTTATGTGAAGCTTTAATAATTCTTCCCGGAAGTGTTTTTTCTCGCATAATTGTTAGTCACAGAGAACTGAATCACTTCTTTCTCTACTCTGCTGGAAATCGAGACATTGAATGTTGATTATCGCCGACCTTTGCCTTACGAGTAATGAAAATAACGAATATATAATAATTTCTGGGGGAATGGGGATTTAATGAGGATAGTCAAACGCTATCCCAAAGCATCTCGATGGCCTGTACCCGTAAATTATTGATTTATATCCTGGGTAAGGAAAACTTGAATTTAAAAGGAATATTTCTTTGGTCTGATCTGGTCTGGTCTGATTTACAGAATAATAAATGTAAACTACAGGAGTTTAGAATTCAATGCATAAAGGGACTCAGAACTCTATTTTTACTAGACGTACTAATAATATACATAGTGACAGATAATTAAGATTTTTACAAAAAAAAACGACTTTAAATAAAATGCTCTAAAAAATAACATTATGTTACGAATAACTCAAAAACTCAGATGAAACACTACTCTCTACTAAATGAGACAATATCAGAAGCTTCATATAAAAAAGCTACGAGTTAACACACATAAAAAACAAAACAGTCTAATTGAGAACCTCAATTATTTGATGTCGGCTAAAAATTATAACTTTTTGATATTTATATAAGCTACGGTACCTAATGTTAATGAAAATTTGAGACCACCTCGACCGGAACCACCATGGTTGACGTGTGAAATTATTCATTATATTTGTTTAGTTACGGTAGTTTGCGAGGAGGACACAACAAAGGAATATTTATCATATGGATTATTTTTTAATAACGTCAATTTTATTTTTAATTAAAAAGTATACAAATTTTTATCATCATGGCGCAGCGGCAGTATGCCTGTAAAGTTCGGGTCAGTACGGACACATGGTTGCGAGTTCGAATTCCACTCAGAGAATCGACCTCCAAAACGCGGCGATGAGTGATAAAGTTGCAAATCCAGGCTAGGCTCCCAATAGGCTCTCTGTCTACTTTTTATGCTAAATCCAGTATTCGAACCCGTACTTCCGGGTTATAACATAAGATTCACAATATTCCGTACTGTGCGAGAAATCTTTAAATAGAAGTCAACTCTTTTATCCTTTTGTGTATAATAAAGTTCATATGGCTTTCTTTGTTTAAAGATTTCTGGCCAGATATTTATAATATAATACAAGAATGGTATTACCAGATTTTCCCCTTTCCCACCCATCCTTTCCCCAAAATGTGGTGGTTCTGATAGTGGACTACTACATTGTCCCCCCTTCCATCAGTATCCTCTAGGTTGGCAACGCATCTACAACATCTCCGGTGTTGTAGATGTCTATGGGCGAAGGTAACCACTTACCATCAGGTGGTCCTTCTGCTCGTTTGCCCTCCGTTATCAATAAAAAAAAAAAAATGGTATAATTTACTCATATTCTTCTTTTACTAAAGTATCATGGCAGTGGTATAGACTTCAACTATAAATATGAAGGTTTGCGTTTTCAATACCTACTCGAAACAGTGATTATGTTATTTAAACTAGAGTTCCCGTTGACGCGTTAAGAACGCGTTGTCTATCAATGTATATGTCACTTTATATAACCATGCATGTCAAATCATGGTAGTGTGTGTAACATTTTTTTTTAATTTAATATACTTTTTATGCGTTATTTTTAAAAAAATGTTAGCATTCTGTTTTCCTTCTCTATATAAACTATAAGTGTGCCAAGTTTCATGCTCCTCCGTACGCTTAATTTTCGTAAAAAGGGATCCAAAGTTTTTGCTTCACGTATTTATATATAGATTATTTTTATTACTTCGTTCGACTGAGACAATGCATGTCTGCTGAGTGAGTTATAAATATAAATATTCTTTATTGCACACAAACATGAGAAATAAACAGAGAAGTAGTTATAGTGTAATGTTCGTATTTGGACGAAAAGTGGAGGAGTGATGGAATACTAGGTTGCAATGTATTTTCTTTTCTAAAGAGAGTTAATGATGAAAGCAGAAAGGTTTTCTCTTTGTGTAGTGATACATAATTTATTTAGAAAATATATTTGCTTGTTAGATAAGGAATCAACACACATTGTCTGACCAAATGAAGCGAAACGAAAATATTCGAAATACGAGGGTGGAGATGAAGAAAATTCGGCCTAACGAAGAAAATAAAGCACCACTAATCAAGGTATATTTTTGCTTTTTCTACATAATCACCATCAAGTTTAATGCATTTTACCATCTCCCATTCAAAGCATTTAGACGTTGAAAAAAAAATGATTCTTCCATAGAGTCCAAAATAATAACCTTATCTACTGTTGTTTGACCTCATCGTTTTGTCGAATCTGAGATCTAGAAGTAAAAATAGAAAGGATCTATGTTAGGCCGAGTATTTTTCAATCCACCCTCACGTATAAACATTTTATGAATGAGAATTGAACCCATACTTCCTCAAGACCTGTAATCTATGGTACCACAGTTCTCATCGTAAATAATAATATTTTTAATAATAAGCAATACTTAGCTAACAAATTCCACCTGAGCTTTTTACCAGTTAAAAACTTTCTGAACTCGTTGTACATGGTCGAAGCCTCCGAGCCTGGAAGTCTGAGGAAAAATTTCCAGCTTTAGTGTAGAACAAAAATATTTTCATCAAGTAATACCTGTGTTGATTAATGAAGACCGTCTGGGCACCGGTGTAGTATAACGACAGTTTGCGATGAGTTTCTGTTTAAATTGTATTTGAAAGATTTTTTTTTTTTACCTTCACGCGGTATCCGCATATAGCAGGGTAGTGATGGAACCTGAGAACCTAGTCGACACTCCGTTCTCCAGGTATCGGTTCGAATAGAGACATTGCGTGCTGAGTGGCGGAACTCAACGCCGAAAGAATACTCATATAGTGGCGAAACTCAACGTCAGTTCACTTTAGTTCACTTCGCTTTGTCTTACTAAGAGGGGTTATAAAAATATTTTAATGTATTTTTCATCCATTACCTCAAGTTTGAATCGAACCACGACCACTCGTGTTGCCGACAACGACCACTCGATGGCCTCTTTAGATTCTATTCTTCCCAATAATTATTTTTTCTTAACATATGTATCAGACACATTCTTTTATTCTTTTTTGAAGTACGTTAAAAATATATTAAGCGACAGCCGCTTCATGTATTGACAAACAAAACATGTCTTTGAGTATCACACAGATGTGCACGTCAGAATCGCATCGTACGTGTAGGGTAGTTTATTAAAAAAAAAATATTAGAATTTAACGAACGATAGGAACGGTAATCTTAAGAGATCGGTGTGTCTAAACAATAGGTTCTCTGGTTCCCTCTGCCTACCCTACTTTATGTGCAGGATACAGCGTGAAGCTAAAAAAATATAATATATATTGCAGGGATTTTTATCGCCCAGTATCACTATAAATATAGTTTGGTGTTTGGTGGTAGAGGTTCGTCACTCCGTCTGGCTCGCGACCACTATCATGTCAAAGACAGACGCCAAATATCTAATGATGTGTTCGGTTCGATAGCATGTAAGCCAGGCTTTTTCCTCTTTCCCACCTATCCTTTCCCCAAAAATCACAGTACTTCCGTTCCGATGGCGGACTACTGTCACGCTATCAGGTCTATTGAAGCAATGGAAAGGGAGGATAATGTATCCTCCCTTTCCATCTATTTCCTCTAGGTTGGCAACACACATCACAGTACATCTCTTGTGTTGTAGATGTTCATGGGCGAAGGTAACCACTTACCATCAGGCGGTCCTTCTGCTCGTTTGCCATCCGGTATCCATAAAAAAAAAAAAAAAAAGTCATCAAATAAATTATCAAGCACAAATTTCTAAATAAATCTAGGAAGGAAGAAAGAAGCTAGTAATTTTTTTGAAATGTAAAACAACTACAAAATGAATAAATATATTATATAACATATAATATGTTTATAAGTGCAATATATCCAGTAAATTGATAGGTTTTTTATAATGGCAGTACATTGTATTTGATGTGAACAAGAGTTGTTGTGATTTTTTCAAGAAGTTTTCAAGTACAGAAAAAAATTAATAAAAATCATTAATCATTTTTTATTCTGTCATAATAAAAATGTGGGCAATAAGCTTGTAAGGAATTGGTAGGAGGTTCGTCCTCCGGCGGCTCGCGACCACTATCATGTAGTAAAGACGAACCATAAATACTAATGATGTGTTCCGGTTGATGGCATGCAAGCCAGATTTTCCCTTTCCACCATCCTTTCCCAAAATGTGTGGTGGTTCTGATAGTGGACTACTACATTGTCCCCCTTCCATCCGGTATCCTCTAGGTTGGCAACGCATCTACAACATCTCTGGTGTTGTAGATGTCTATGGTGAAGGTAACCACTTACCATCAGGTGGTCCTTCTGCTCGTTTGCCGTCCGTTATCAATAAAAAAAAAAAAAAAACGTTTGTGTTTTTTAACATTTATTTTAGACCTGTATCTATTCATTGAAAGTTTTGATCGTATCCGGTTTCGATGACTACACTATTTTCATAGCTTGAACCCGATGCCTTTGTTGGACAACCAAGCTAACTTCAAACAAATAAGCAGATATCGGACAAACAAAAAAATTAAACATTTTCATTTTCTGGAGTTATAATAACTTCAATATTTAGTATTTTCATTTCCTCGTTCTATCAAGGCAAAACGCGCGGCGTTGAGTTCTGCCACTCATCACACTGTGCCTCAATTCGGCGGTAAGTGAGGAACGGAAATTTTAAGAGAACGGAGTGTCCCAACACTAGGTTCTCAGGATTCCTCTGCCTACTTGCTTTTATGCGGGATGCAGCGTGAAATTAAAAAGAATAAGAAAAGTATAATCGAGATGGAATAAAAAATTGATATCAAATTAAAGCATAGCTATTTCGTAGTAAATTCATTCACAAGTAATACATAATCGGTTAATATTTTGATAACCTTCTAAGTATTATCATGACTATCAATGACTTGATTCTACAATGTAGAATTACTGCAATATGAGATAACCCTTCACTATAGCAACAATAGATCGTATTCTAACATGAGCTTTGTTTAAAAATCAGCTCAAAATTCAGTAAACGTGTCTAAAATCTAATTGCATTACTGAGCTAGTGTCTAGACTAGAACATATATCTGGATGATTCATACCTGTTATGTTTAGAACACAGTGATTTTTGTTAAAAGCTTTGTAAGTAGCCGAAAATTACGCAGTGTGCAGATGTTGCATGAGACAACAGCAGAGTGTGTGCCTGGGTACATTATCCATTTCAGCTGATATAGCATTAAGTGAGAGGGAGGTAACGGTATGTGGAGTGCAAAGCGTACATCAGGGATTCAGTGTGACTAGAGGTGTGGAGGTGCAAGGTTATATTCATCAGGTGAGGTTAAGGTGTTCTAAGACCTAAAGGTAAGTAAAGAGTAGATGAATAAAAAAATTAGGGCTGCCATTATCTGAATTACCGGCGTCGGTCAAAAACCTCGGATATTTTGATAAAATTTAGTTTTTATCCTTGCATTTTTTTACAAAATTTTTGGTGGTAGGAAGGTATCCACTTACCATCAGGTGGTCCTTCTGCTCGTTTGCCATCAAATATCCATAAAAAAAAAAAAAAACAATAAATACGGACGATCGTTTGTGTTCATTTTCATTTTTTATTCACTTAAACTTGTTGCAGTCTATTTAATCAAAATTGACTTAACCTACAAGTTACAACATAACAAATAACATACTTTAGTAATCAGATACTACTTACTGATAATCGAACTATTTTTGAGCGCCGGCTTAACTTTGATGCTTATGGATTAAATTTTAAATCAGGTTTGTTATAATCTTTTGCTTATCTTTAAAATAATTCAGATTACACCGACACAAAAATTGGACACTTTTTAAAAGTCCATCCGGATAGTTTACAGATACAGTGGGACAAATCCGGGGAATACGAGAGAGATGGCAGCCTTAGATAAAACCAAAAAAAAAATATGTTTTCGATATACAATTTCCTTAAGCTACACGCTTTATCCCCTAGAGCAGAGAAGAAGAGAAAACCTTGTGACCGTGTCTTCCTGAGACTGTGTCTTCCTCTTTCCGCCCAATTTTGAGATATGCGTGTGGGCGAATTTGATTTGTTGCTTTGCGCTTATTCCCTTGAATGAGAATCGAACCCCCAGCACATAAAGTTTCAGTGGCAAGGGGTGAAAATTTTAGTTAGGCAAGTCGGTAAATTTTAAGAAGCAGATTTATGTTTAGGGAAGCCGGTAATTTTTAGAGAAGCCGGTATATTTAGGAAAGCAGGTATAGGATGCATGCATGTCAAATCATGGTAGTGTGTGTAAAATTTTTCATGTATTATTTTTAAAAAAATGTTAGCATTCTGCACTCCTTCTCTATATAAACTATAAGTGTGCCAAGTTTCATGCTCCTCCGTACGCTTAATTTTCGTAAAAAGGGATCCAAAGTTTTCGCTTCACGTATTTATGTATAGATTATTTTTATTACTTCGTTCGACTGAGACAATGCATGTTTGCTGAGTGAGTTATAAATATAAAAATTCTTTATTGCACACAAACATGAGAAATAAACAGAGAAGTAGTTATAGTGTAATGTTCGTATTTGGACGAAAAGTGGAGGAGTGATGGTATACTAGGTTACCAATGTATTTTTTCTTTTCTAAAGAGAGTTAATGATGAAACGAAAGGTTTTCTCTCTGTGTAGTGATACATAATTTATTTAGAAAATATATTGCTTGTTAGATAAAGGAATCTAACACACTGACCAAATGACTGAAACGAAAATATTTGAAATACGAGGGTGGAATGAAGAATATTCGGCCTAACGAAGAAAATAAACACTTACTAAATCAGGTATATTTTTACTTTTCTACATAATCACCATCAAGTTTAATGCATTTTTACCATCTCCCATTTAAAGCATTTAGACCGTTGAAAAAAAATGATTCTTCCTTAGAGTCAAAATATGTATCTACTGTTGTTTTGACCTCATCGTTTGTCGAATCTAAAGGATCTAGAAATAGAAAGGATCTGTTAGGCCGAGAATTTTTCAATCCACCCTCGTATAAGCATTTTATGAATGAGAATTGAACCCATACTTCCTCCAAGACGCAATCCTATGGTACCACGGATTCTCATCGTAAATAATAATATTTTAATAAGCAATACTTAGCTAACAAATTCCCACTGAGCTTTTTTACCAGTTAAAAAACTTTCTGAACTCGTTGTATAGTCGAAGCCTCGAAGCCTGGAAGTCTGAGAAAAATTCAACTTTAGTGTAGAACAAAAATATTTTCATCAAGTAATACCTGTGTTAGTTAATGAAGACCGTCTGGGCGCAGTTGTAGTATAACTGACAGTTTGCGATGAGTTTCTGTTTAAATTGTATTTGAAAGATTTTTTTTACCTTCACGCGGTATCCCGCATATAGCAGGGTAGTGATGGAACCTGAGAACCTAGTCGACACTCCGTTCTCCGAATATCGGTTCTTCCGAATAGAGACATTGCGTGCTGAGTGGCGGAACTCAACGCCGAAAGAATACTCATATAGTGGCGAAACTCAACGTCAGTTCACTTTAGTTCCACTTCGCGCTTTGTCTTACTAGAGGGGGTTATAAAAATATTTTAATGTATTTTTTCATCCATTACCTCAAGTTTGAATCGAACCCACGACCACTCGTGTTACCGACAACGACCACTCGATGGCCTCTTTAGATTCTATTCTTAAATAATTATTTTCTTAACATATGTTTCGGATACATTCTTTTATTCTTTGAAGTACGTTAAAAATATATTAAGCGACAGCCGCTTCATGTATTGACAAACAAAACATGTCTTTGAGTATCACACAGATGTGCGTCAGAATCGCATCGTACGTGTTGAATTAGTTTAT
>JAKGSA010001628.1:0-46567 GCA_033558755.1 Philaethria dido | reverse complement strand
ACTATCTTAGTCGCAGAGAACCTAGTGTTAAGAGTAAAGACACTCCGTCCTCCACTTTTCAAATCGACATTGCATGATAAGTGGCAGAACTTAGCCCCAAATTTTCTTATATACAGAGCAGGGAAATTATTTTTTTTCAATTATATTCGAACCCACAACCATAGCATTTACAGTCAAACACTGCACCACTGCACCACGATGGCTTCTTTTTATTAAACGATATGTAATTACAATATGATAATCCAGTAAAAGCCAATCTCGGTCTCTACCAAATCTATTATAGTTCCCTCTCTTTTGTTAGTGAAAAATCATTTTCCTGTACAAAATAACCTTCGCGATCGGAAAGTAAACTTCCTGAGGCCAAGAAATTTATGATATCGTAAAAAAATAAGAAAACACAGTACATTTGGTGGAAACGCTTTCAGGCGATATATTTTCAGCAAGTATTTTCTTCCTTTGAAGTTGTTTTTTTGGATTATCAAATTAGATTTAATTTGATATTTTGTTTAAAAAGTTAATTTAATCTCTTGATTCTGATATTATTATAAGAGAAAGCTATGTTTCTTTTCTATTAACGCTTTAGGCATCGTTCGTTATATCTTTGTGCGTAGTGATTTTTTTTCGTTTCAGTTCCCATGTTCGTATCTCTTAACCGATTTTATAAAAGGAGGTGATTTTGAATTTGACTGTTTTTTTTAATGTGTGTTACTACATAACTTTTTATATACGCAGTTCTAATTAAGTTATTGTATAAAGAAAACTGCAAATATAATTTTAAAAACCTAGACACTACAAAAAGCCACTTGATACCTAAGTAACTCAAATATACATTTGGATTCTGAACTCAAATATACATTTGAGTTCCGTTTTCATTAATTCGTCTTTGCACAATATGTAACTTTAAAAACAAACAATTAAGATTTTGACAAGAAAAGAAAATCAACTTCAAATAAAATGCACTGAATAATATAAGTAATATTATTACGAATAGCCCAAAAACTTGTCAGAGCTTATCTAAATTTAAATGGGACCAAATCAGCACTAGCTATCATATAAAAAAAGAATCATCAACATTGCTTCACTCAGCAGAGTTATGCGGTAACACACGGGAAATACAGTCAAATTGAGTGCCTCCATCTTTATCAAAATGAAAAATCAATCAAAATTTAAATATTCTTTATTCAAATACGCTATTACAAGCATTTACAAAAGAGGTTAGGAGTGTCAGTCCTAACGGAATCTACCACCGGCTCGGAAGGCAGTTCTGCTGAGAAGAGCCGGCAAAAAACTCAATAGTTGCTCTTTTCAAATAAAATTTTATAATAAATTTACAGCAATGATAAGCCTCCTGAGCGAGCATCTACAGCATTTAATTCCACATTAACATCTGTATAATATTCTTGGACAGAATAATATACTTTCCTTAATAATATATTTTTAATAATTTTTATAGTTATTCTTGCAAAAGCTGGTAAATGCAAGTATTGATTGTCCAGAGCTTCTAAGCTTGTTGCGCTTGTCAGCCCCGAGCAAACTACCTAGGCTCAAAAAATTTGATATTTTCTCCACAACTACGTCTTCGACAAATCTAGGCAAGTTCTCACCGTTAAACCGGATTATATCAAGCTTAAATTCTATGTCCAGGAAGGTAGATATTGACATTTATTTTGACAGTAAGCACAAACTTCGCAATTCTATACTAAAATCCTTGAGATCTGAGTGACATATAAAATCATTATTATATTATGTTAAAAAAAAATAAAAATCACGTCAATTTAATTTTAAGTAGGTAAATAGCTGTTTTTGAAGTTTTAGTTTTATTTTAATTTTGGTATTTTTTGTAATTTCATTTTTTTATTTTTCTTTTGTTTTAAATATAATTAAATTTTAGTTCAGTTGGTGTAAGATAAGCATGCCGTCATCACCTACAATTGCGGCGGCATTTTGTAATTGTTTCAAAGTTATTGTTTTTTTTTTTTTTTCAAATATGTGCTAATGTTATCTGTGTTGGTGATCCAAATAAATAAATAAATAAATAAATAGTTAGTTCAAAAGAATTGTAATCCTTACTATTGTTTGTTTATTCAGGATTCAATATAAACTTTATTGTCGTCTAATCTGATATGTTATGTTTATGTGTACGTAAAAGCTTATTTCATTTGTCAAAGCTGAACGAAAGGTCTAGAACTTAATTTGAGATTTCGTATTACAGTATAACCTTTGTATTAAACGCACCTTCTTTATTTTTGTATGGGAAATGTAAATAGTATTTCTTAAATCGTTTTTTTTTTAACGAAAAATATTGTTTTTTTGCCATTGATAATTTTATTACTTCATTTCTTATTATTATACCCGTAGATACATATATACATACAATAAGATACATATATATATATATATGATACATATATATATATATATGTATCTTATTGTATGTATATATGTATCTACGGGTGTCTATATGTATTTATCTGTGTATATATATATTTATATGTTTATGTAAATGTTATGATGAATATACTTATGTAGTTTATTCTTTCTTTTTGTATATTATCATTATTATTTGTATGTATTATTCACACCCTATCCAATTTCTTAGTTTGTGTATTTCCTATACCCTAAGGTTGCCTGGAAGAAATCGCTATTTTAGCGATAAGGTCGCCTGTTGTACATCGTTTTCTGTTATTATTTTATTTTAATTTTACTTTTATGTATGGGTGTGTACAATAAAGAGTTTTTATTATTATTATTATTACCTCCTCCTTTCAAAGTAGGTCAAACAAAAACAAACGTTTATACATTACTCTCTCTTTCCATATAAAAATGTGTGTCGTAAATCGATACACGTAAGAAGCCATTTAGAAAATGGCCTTTGTTAATCCAATTTCGTGATGAAGCCGAGTGTATTGGAACGATATTTATATTACATTTTGCTTAAATGTATACAAAACTATACTTCTCGTGTTGAAATGTTATTAACCGACTTCAAAAGGAGAAGGTTCTCGATTTCATTTTTTTTTTGCTATTTCTTTTTGTATGTTATATTTTTTACTTCTTCTTCTTAGTCGCACACTCCTGTCGCAGTGGTCGTGGTCATGACCTGTCTTGTTCATTTGAAAGCGAGATTGAGAGATTTTTCCCCTTGTGCACTCATTAATGGAACAACCTGTTCAGCACTTTATCATGACTGTCCATTTTGTGGGTAGTTGGCCGCGAGAGCGCTGTCGTTCTACTTTTCCCTGCACTGTCTTTTTTAATAATAATAATAATATGCTTTATTGTATACCAATATTATAGAGAAAAAAAAACGAAACATAAGTAAAAAATAAATGTACAGCAGGCGGCCTTATCGCTGTAAGCTATCTCTGCCAGGCAACCTTAAGGTGTGGGAGTAAAAATCAGTAGGCGGTGTACTCGCTTTATATATACATTCATAAATACATAGATACATACATAAATAGAAAGACATGTTCATAAATACATACATAAATACATTGAATTTTTACTAGCTGAATATATTTTAATGATTCCATTTTTATATGATAGCTAATTCTTCTGATGTTTTTGTTGGAAATAATTTATGTATGTTATTTCCATCCATTCTGTTAAGAGAAATCATGACGGAGACTCTTTACATTAGGTTTAAAATCAATTTCTTATGAAATTTAAACATATATTTTTAGACCAGTTGAGAAAGGTAACCAAAAACAGTTATTGATGTCTTCGCCAATCAAAATATTATTTCGTTTCTTCACAAAGTTTCAATCTTCAAACGATCCTTTATATTGATGTGGAAAATATACGTTTCTTTAACAACGTGTACGAAATAAGATTCATGTTGTATTAATAGTTTAAAATAAAAAAATAACAAAGAACGATTTCAAATAAAATGCATTAAGACGTACCATTATTACGAATAACTCAAGAACTATTCTTTAAATTTTAATTAAATTTTAATAGGACCATACCAGAAGCACTAGCTATCATATAAAAAAAGAATCGTTAAAATTTGTTTACCCAGTAAAAAGTTATGCGGTAGCACACATACAAACAATAATACAGTCGAATTGATAACCTTCTTCTATTGAAGTCGGTTAAAACACATAATGCTTATTCTAAAAAATGACAGGATGTATGCATGTATATGTAATTTAAAAAAAATACTAATAAATCCTCGAGGCAAATTGATTTTTCCTATAAAAACACTGAGCCAATTACATTTTTCAATTCAATTGCCAATATCCAAACTATTTTTCCCGTCATTTCACGAAATAACTAATAGTATCTTTATGCCAATATGGAGAAGTTGAGATGAGTTTGACGGAATTCAATATTTACAGGTTCGATACCATTCGGAATGAAGTCATTATACTCTACATAATGATTAAATAGCTTATCCTCTGCAAGATAGTTAGAAGCTGGTGACAAGATGATACTCCGTTCTCCGTCCGAAATTAATTTAATTGTTATTATTGTAAAGTGGGAAAACTCAATAAGTTTGGTCTTGGTAGAGAGAGCAAAATAAAATAATTTAAATATAATCTTTCCCCGAGTTCCAAACTCATAATTAATCATATTTACAGCCAGACGCTGTATTTACAGCTTTTCTACGATAACTTCAAATAAAAAATAATAATAACAATAAATTTCCATTTTTTGTTTCCAGGATGAGGAGTACGTAGAGAAGGCAAGAAAAAAATGATCCTCTTATACACGCCCCTGACAAGAAAAACAACCCTTGGGCCGAAAAAGGGAAATGCATCATCATGTAATCATAATCTAAGTAAAAAATATTAAAATATCACCAAAAAAAATTCTAAACACTGTTTTGGCACGATAATTTAGTTATTAGTCTGGTGTGGGAATGCAAGACTACCAAATCATCGGAATTGAGCAACTGCCAGATGCCAGACAATATGACGAACTGTCAGAATCTTAGAGAACAAGTCCATTGTTGGGCATATGCCAGGCCAAAACTTTAGATTCGTTTACCGAAGTTTTCAATATACGGTTTTTGTTCCCCAAAATCTAGTCCTCTTAATACGAATATATAAATGTACAATTTGACTGTGCGCGAAACGAGTATGTTATTATGAATGTTTTGTTAAAAGATAAAAAAATGGTTGTAAATACGTTAAATTTTGTATTTCTAGTAAAGTAACGTTTGGAGTCTATCGGTAGAGTAAAATGGGCAAGTAAATGGTGGACGCGTTGAAATTTAAAATTAAAACTTTTAACAATAATCCGATGTCGTTAGATGTCTTTATTAATTTGGGTTAAAGTAGCGTCTTTGAAATGGTTGGAATGATACAGTATAAGCTTGAATCCAGGCGCTTCGATGCAAAGAAAAGCAACTTCCTCTTAGATATTTGCGTGGTTCCGCCTTGGATTCTAATCTCAACAGACCGAAGTAGACAGAAATGAATTCTGCTACTTCGGTCACTTTTAACTCATCTAAACCCATGATCTGACCTAGAACGGAAATTTTGCCATCGCGTCTAGTTGATAAATAACTGAATTAAATGTGAAGATTCAGTGAGCTCATGAATCTTTATATTTAAACGATGTATTATTAAATAATAATAATTAAAATATAGGGTATTATCGCACATCACAACTTAACAACTATTTGCTGAATCACAGACATAAGGCTAATAAAGATTTAAATTAGGTATTGGCAATAAAGATCGTAGACGAAGTTAAAATGGCAAAATGTTAAACGTAGGACAGTGAAATTATTGTTAAGATAATCATGGATAAAATACAAACATATTCTCGTTCGAAAAAACGTAAATTAACATAATAATAAGTTGATTTAGGGTAATTTTTTATAAAGGTGGTACATTCCGCGGTGCCATTATCTCGTAATGCTTCTATTTACTATTAGATTCTTATCTTCTACGCTCGTCATTACTCTTAAGTACATTCTGTTGTATGACACATCCACTAGGTCCCCATTCGTATGAGAATGTATTGATCACATACTTCCCCCTTACCCTCTCATATAAATTTAGATAAATAAACTATTGACTACAATTTTAAATCTAGCACTTGAATAGCTTAGTATTAATTCAAAATTTAAATCGAAGTAACTTTACCTATCACGAAAATTATTCACTAAAATGAACTATCGTAGTTTCCAAAATAAAATTCTTCTAAATTTATATATAATATCTAGGATATGCTAAAACTGTTTTTGATTAACAGCATTTTGTCTTCCAAACAGTTGAAGATGTCGTTAATTAAAGAAAATTGTTAGCAAAATTATCTCAAGTAGTGCTATTAATGTAGCATTCCATTAACGGATTGCATTTAATCCTAAATTTCATTAAATAGAAAAAAAAAATTAAACTTACGCACTGTAGTTACTTAGATTAAATTAAAATCTAAAATTAAATATTAAATTACCTTCTTCCTTACCATATCTAGACACGATCTATGAAGAATCATTCTGGCTGTGAATACTTCCCGATTGTTTAGAGACTCCTCATTGGCGTTTGGATTTGCTAATGCCGACAATAATTTTTGGACTCCAATCAATATTAGACACTTAGGCCTCCTCTTCACCGCCTTCAATACACCCTCTTTTATCCATCACCTCATTCCAGTCTTGCTTGACTCTTTCACCACTA
Source organism: Philaethria dido (assembly GCA_033558755.1). Taxonomy (NCBI): domain Eukaryota; kingdom Metazoa; phylum Arthropoda; class Insecta; order Lepidoptera; family Nymphalidae; genus Philaethria; species Philaethria dido. Next base: position 39,935 of record JAKGSA010001628.1, on the reverse strand, counting down.
ATATCTTGTCTTCAACTTCATTTATAAGTTATTATAACTGTCCTTTCTTCGAGAATAGTTTTTAAATTAGAGAATTTAGTGAGTAATCAGTAGTTTTAGTGATAAATTAAAAAAAAAAAAAACAAAAATCAAAAGTTGTTTGTTAACTTATACGATAAAAGTTGCAATTCAGAGAATTAGCTGTAGTCAATAAAATATATTAAACATCATGAATTTTAAATAATATTAGATTAAGGACTCGATAGAGTTGCGCGTTGGCAAAGTTTCGTTCAAACACTCATACATTATCATCACATCATTCAGGCCATTTTAAGATGTTACTGTTTTCATAGTTTATTTGTATTTATGGTTTTTATTTATTATTTTTTTTTTATTATAATAGTTTTTGTTGTTAATTTATATTGAAACCAAAGATTTTGAGATTCAGTTCTCGGACGGACGGTCCTGTAAGTTTAACGTAACGGTTAGGTATATCGTTAGATAAAAGGAAAAGACACTTTCCAAAGTGTATTTCTTATTAATATTCATGTTTTATTTAAGCTAATAACTTAATTAATCGATACTTTTAAAGGAATAATCCAAAATTTAATAAATAGATAAGGTGATATTGGAAATGATTTTTTTAGAATCAATAGGCTAAGCTATTATATGTTATTATTAATATGTAATCAGTAATTCACTGAAATAAATCAAAAGTCTGTACGTTTGTGTTTATTTGCTTTGAACCCTTCCTCTTTTCAGCTCAAGAGAGTCAGAGAGAACTCTAGTGTTAAGACTCGTTCTGTTTTCTTAAATAAAAAAGCATATTTTTTTTTTTATATTTATTTATTTAATTATGGGAAAAGCTAACTATCAATTGTTACAATCTTTGGTATCTACATTTTTAACAAAAGCACAAAAAGTAAATTCTAATTGTACAATTAATTACAGGTTAGCACCACATGCTAAGTGATAATCGTAATAAGAACAAAAAATTAACATAATTCTTATGTAATAATAAAGAATAATAATAATTCTAAAATAACAGTTTATAAATGAACAGATTATTGAACAATTTAACAAATTCTTTTTTTTTTTTTTTTTATGGATAACTGATGGCAAACGAGTTATGACCTCACCTGATGGTAAGTGGTTACCTTTCTGCCCATGAACATCTACAACACCAGAGGCGCGTTGTAGATGCGCTGCTGCAACCCAGAGGATACAAATGGAAGGGAGGCGACAATGTAGTAGTCCCGCCATCGGAAACCACTGGCATTTTAGGTGATGGGTGGGATAGGGGGAAAACCTGGCCATGCCATCGAACCGTGGAACACATCAAGATATTTGGGCGGTTTTGTCTTTGGATGATAGTGGTCGTGAGCCGTAGACGGAGGACGAACTCCTACCACCAAACACAAAATTCTTATAAAATAATTACTAAACCAGAAATCGAAATTAAAATTAAATTAAATTAAAATTTTAATATTTGTTATTCTAATATTACCTTAATTATTAAATAAATAATAACTGCGATTATACGAACATACTACAATGACTGCTATTTACAGGATTAAGTAGCAACGCCTGTCGTGGCGCAGAGGCACAAGCGTACGACTGTAAACGCGTCAGGTTGTGGGTTCAATTCCCACTCCAGGAAATGTAAAATTTAGTATTTTCATTTCTTGGGTTTGGTAACAAGGCAAAGCGCGGCGTTGAGTTCCGCCACTCAACACGCACGGCGGAAAGTGGGGAACGGAATTGTTGAAAGAGAACAGAGTGTCTTAACACTAGGTTCTCTGGTTCCCTCTGCTTACCCTGCTATATGCGGGTTACAGCGTGAAGTTAAATAAAAAAAATATATTAATTTTGGAGGACGATGACTGTGGACGAGGCGAAGGAAGTATCCAAGAACCGTAACGTTTGGCGATTCGTTCTCTTTGACTAGGAATATAGCATGAACCTAAAACAAATAGTGAATCGAATATAAGGCTAACTCTCTAGGGACAAAGCATAAAGCTAAAACAAATATATGATAGATAAAAAATGTGCTATCAAATAAAATTAAATGATAACATAACAGAGAAAACTTAGTGTAATTTGAAATTGGTTTCCTTTTTTGCTAAAAATTTAATTATTTTCGAGGCCACGGAGGTGGAGTGGGACAGTATCTGACTCTAAATTGGATTGGTTGAGGGTTCGATCCCTACTTCGAGGAAAGATCGTGTTAAGTATATTTTTATATTTTCGTTGGAAAGAGACTTCAGCTTTTAGGAAGTTCAGTTCGAAATTATTTACATCCATTACCCCATTTTTATGCTGGAGAAAGAGAGGCGCGTCACTCTATTCTCCATTTCGGTTTGGTTTAGCAGTGTCTAAAAATGGATAGATAACAGAGTGTCTTGACACTGAATCTGAAAGAAAAAATAAACCTAAAAAGATAGAACGTCTGTCGCGGCGCAGAGGCACAAGCGTGCGAGTGTAAACACGACAGGTTGTGGGAGCGATTCCCTCTCCAGGAAATGTAAAAGTTTTTTAATATTTTCATTTCCTGCGTTTGGTAACAAGGCAAAGCTCGGCGTTGAGTTTCGCCATTCAGCACAAATCAATTCGGTGGAAAGTGGAGACCGGAGCGTCTTAACACTAGGTTCCCTTTGCCTACCCTGCTATATGCGGGATACAGCGTGAAGCTATGTATGTATGTATTGTAGAAAACCCGACATTTTAAACACATTACAGGAGTTTGTAGTCAATAATCATGGTCGAATAAAATATTATATTTTAACTCCGTTCCCTCACAGAGAAAAATATGTACCAGTATAAACATTTCGCCAAATCAAACTTGAACCTACAACCAATCGCGTTCACGATAAGATGCTGTCTTACTTTACCAAAAACCGAATAATAGAACAAAATTACATCTCTCTAGTCGGCTAAAATCTTAAACTACTGAGGCCCCTGGAATACAGGCTTAAGGGATAAAGCGAATGATTCACGCGCCACCAAAAAATAGTAATATACCGGGATAGGCCAGGATAAACATGGGCGCGAGGTTTTATTAAAGCTAAACCTAAAAAGATATTTGTGGCTGAATTTTGATTATTATATTGAATAAAGCTAGAAAAATCTTAGCATAACCTCATTTTGTCTGGAATTTATTACTGATTTCAACTCTTGCGAGCTTATACTCATATGATACGTATCTATATATTAATACATGAAGCAAAAACTTTGTACTCCTTTTTAAGAAAATTACGGAACATGAAACTTGGCACACTTATTGTTTATATAGCGAATTCTTTTTAAAATAATGCATAAAAAATATATTAAATTAATAAAATAAATGATTCACGCTAACATGGTTTGCCGTCCATGTTTATATAAAGTGACATATACGTTGCTAGGCACCGCGTTGTTAACGCGTCAACGGGGGCGTGGCGCAGTGAGACAAAGTTTGACTGTAAACGTGATTCTTGATTCAAAGCTGATCTAGGGAAAAATAAATTATATTTGAATTATTTTATTATTTTAAATTTTATTTACACTTTTCTTTGACTTTGACTAGGTTCTCTGCCTACCTTGTTATATGCGAGAACCTATTGTTAAGACACTCCGTTCTCTCTCAACATATCCGTTCCCCACATTCTGCCGGATTGAGGCGTTACGTGCTGAGTGGCGGAACTCGACGCCACGCTTTGCCTCGTTACCAGATCCAAAAAATGAAAATACTAAATATTATTTAATATTTTTATTTCCTGAAGTGGGAATCGAACCCACAACCTGTAGCGCTTACAGTCGCACGCTTGTGCATCTGCACCACGACAGGCGTTAAATATTTAAATCGAAAAATTTAAATCGAAAACTACTAATTTTTTCTAATTTCATGTATTTGTCCCATTGAACAAAGTAGACAGAAAAATCTCTGTGTTTAGGCACTTAATGTAGGTTAACTCGAGTGGGAATGGAACCTAGAACCTTCGAGTATACAGGCAGTTGCTGTCGCTGTAATATTTGTATAAACGCCTGAAATATAATACATAGCAATATTCCTTTAATGTTAAATGCCTACTAGATTAAGTTTAACTAAGAAAAGATTGTTATAAGCAATATAATAAAATAAAAAATTTAAAATCTAATAAATTATTTAATTAAAAAATTTAACATAAAAGAGAACTGATTTCAATCAAAAAGAACTATATAGTACAATTTTACGAATAACTCAAAAATGTCTGATCAGAGGTTTTTTTTTATTGAACAAAGGAGGCAAACGAGTAGAAGGACCACCTGATGGTAAGTGGTTACCTTCGCCCATAGACATCTACAATACCAAAAGAATTGTTAATGCGTTGCCACCCTAGAGGATGCAGATGAAAGGGGAGGAGATAATGTAGTGGCCACGGCTGTATGGCCGCAATAGAGACTACCACATTCTGGAGAAAGAATGGGTGGGAATAAATCAGGAAACTTCCTACCTCCTAACTACTACCCGCCTCTTACGGGACGCTACCCAGCGACAGAGGGAAATTGTACTCTAACCCCGTCCCCTTACAAGGAAGATCTTTTAACTAAATTTAACCGATGTCATTAAAAAGATTAGGTTCTCAATGAGATAGTATTTTTTATGTGGTTACATCATAATTTTTTACTAAGTGAAAAAAAATTGATTTTGATTTTGACAGCGTCTGTCGTGGCGCAAAGGCACAAGCGTGCGATTGTACACGCGACAGGTTGTGGATTGAATTCCCACTCCAGGAAATGAAAATGTTAAATAATATTTAAAATCTTTATATCCTGGAGTTGAGTTGAGTTCCGCCACTTAGCACGCAATGCCTCAATACGGCGGAAAGTGGGGAACGGAATTGTTGAAAGAGAACGGAGTGTCTTAACACTAGATTCTCAGGTTACTTCTGCCTACCCTGTTATATGCGAGATACAGCGTGAAGCTAAAACAAAAAAAGACCAAATTTTGACAATTCTTTTTCTATATGACAGCTTGTGCTAATGTGGTCCCATTTAAATTTATTTATAGTCTGACGAGTAGTTTTTGAGTTATTCGTAATAACTTTTCAGTGCATTTTATTTAAAATATCTTCCTTTTTTAGTTAAAATTTTACTCCATCAATAAATATATTTCCTAGCTTGATATACCGTTCCCTACACACAACATGGAACTATTGGCGACCACCCAAAGCCATGTTCTCGACGGCAGTACAACAAATGTTACATGTTACTGATAAAAACTTGCTTACGAAAACAGATCACTCTTATCAGTAAGTAAGTAAATTAGTTATTTATTATTATTTCAGGTTGACTGTAAATGCGATTGGTTGTGGGTTCGATTCTCGGGAGAATGATTTTTAATTTATAAGAACATTTATTAATGCCAATGCCTCAATTCGGCGGAAAGTGGGGAACGGAATGTTTTAACACTGGGCTCTGTTAAGTTAGTGTTAGTGTTTTAACACTCACTCTGCCTACCCTGCTATATGCGGGATACAGCGTGAAGCTATGTATGTATTATATGGTAAAGGAGTGCAGAATGATAGTATATTTTTAAAATAAAACATAATAAATATGTAAAATTGATGAAATATATGTTAAACATACTCATGGTTTGACATCCATGTTTATATAAAATAACATACACATAGGTTGTTAGGACGCGTTGTTAACGCGTCAAGGGGGACACAAGTTTTATTCATTTAATATTATTTAGTTTGTTTTATTTAGCTGCGAAGATAAAGTGCCGCGTTGTGTTGCGCCACTGAACACGCAATGTCGTAATTTTGAGTGGAAACAAGAGAACGGAGTGTCTTCTCACTACTTTTCTTTATGCTATCCTAGTATTATAATTTTTCCTTCTTTTATTATCGTATTCCCCATACGTGTGTGTTATAGTATAAGATAGTGAGCAGAGAGTACATATTGTTAAACTTTTTTTTTTTTTTTTAATTTCACGCTGTATCCCGCATATGGCAGGGTAGGCAGAGGAAACCAGAGAACCTAGTGTTAAGGCATTCCGTTGTCTTCCAACAAATCCGTTCATCACTTTCCGCCAGATTGTTGCATTGCGTGTTGAGTGGCGGAACTCAACGCCGCGCTTTTGCCTTATTACCAAGCCCAGGAAATGAAAATACTTCATTTCATCGAATTCATTCAATCGAACCCACAACCTGTCGCTTTACAGTCGCACACTTGTGCCTCTGCGCCACGACAGGAATACACTTTTTTATAAGTAGGTTTATCTATATATTAATACGTGACGCAAAAACTTTGGACCCTTTTTACGAAAATTGTGTAGACGGAGGAGAATGAAACTTGGTACACTTATAGCTATAGCTTATATAGAGAAGGAGTGTAGAATGCTAACATTTTTTTAAATAATTTATAAAAAGTATATTAAATTAATAAAATAAATGTTATACACACTACCATGGTTTGACATTCATGTTTATATAAAGTGACATATACATACATTGCTAAAGACAACGCGTTGTTAACGCGTCAATGAGGACACTAGTATAAATTATAATATAATCTATTTAAATATATATTAAGCTAAGTTCACACCTCATTAGTTAGGACCAAACGCAAATTTGCCCGTACCCTAAAATAATTACCCGATGTCGACTCGCAAAGGCAACAAGATTTACTGCGAGAACTTGTTTTGAATGAAAATTAACCATTCGCCTTATAGTAACACTAGCTGTACCCCACGACTTTGTTTGCGGACTATAAAAACTAAATTCAAATCAAGCACCTGTCGTGGCGCAGAGGCATAAGCGTGCAAGTGTAAACGCGACAGGTTGTGGGTTCGATTCCCACTCTAGGAAATGGGATTTTTCATTTCCTGGGTTTGGTAACAAGGCAAAGCGTGGCGTTGAGTTCCGCCACTCTGTACGCAATGCCTCAATTCGGCGGAAAGTGAGGAACGGAATTGTTGTAAGAGAACGCAGTGTCTTAGCACTAGGTTCTCAGGTTCCCTCTGCCTACCCTGCTATATGCGGGATACAGCGTGAAGTTAAAGAAAAAAAAAACTTAATTCGGCGGAAAGTGGGGAACGGAGTGTCTTAACACTAGGTTCCCTATACCTACCCTGCTATATGCGGGATACAGCGTGAAGCTATGTATGTATGTATGTAGGAAATAAATAGTAGGTGATTTAGAGAAATCCCTTAGGAAAAGTGAAGCGAAGAACGGAGTGTTCTGTCACTAGGCTCTCAATGCCGCAACTTATAAAGATGTTGTATAATTTGATCATAATATCTTAATGATATCTTCACGCTATATCCCGCATATAGCGGGATAGGCAAAGGGAACCAGAGAATCTAGTGTTAAGACACTACATTCTCTTTCAACATTTCCGTTCCCCACTTTCCGCCAAATTAAGGCATTGCGTGTTGCGTGGCGGAATTCAACGCCGCGCTCTGCCTTGTTACCAAACCCAAGAAATGAAAATACTAACTTTTACATTTCCTGGAGTGGGAATCGAACCCACAACCTGTGGCGTTTTCTTAATCATAAGTACCTAGTGTTTTAGATACGATTCGAACCTGTTACGTTTTCAGAAACTCACGTTCTATTTAAAATATTAATTTTAATATGAAAAAGAGACAAAATATAGAATAAAAAAATCGGTCAAGTGCATCTTCTAGCACTTTGAAACCATTTTAATGCTTAATATTTATAAATGAAGCCGAACGACGAAGTGGCCTTTGCTTGAAAAAAAAAAAAAAAAATAATTTAATAGTGGAGGCCATCGTGGCGCAGTGACATTGTCTGACTGTAAACGCAAGTGGTTGTAGGCTCGATTCCCACTCGGTCTAATGATTATATATTTTGTTATTTTTTCGCTCTGGCAAGACAAAGTGCGGCGTTGAGTTCCGCTACTAATTCAGGCGGAAAGTGGCGAACGTTCTCTCTGGCTACCCTGCTATGCGGGATAAAGCGTGCAGCTCCATAAAAATTATTATATGCTTTTCACTTTAAGAAAAATTAGGAACGTATTCAATTTTTTACATAGCAGGAATCTAATCTGTTCAATCTTTTGCCAATTTAGATATATGTACTTATGGATATATATTCCGTTTGGTGGTAGGAGGTTCATCCTCCGTCTGGCTCGCGACCACTATCATGTGTCAAAAAACGAACCGCCAAATATCTTATGATGTGTTCCGGTTTCGATGGCATGTAAGCCAAGGTTTTCCCCTTTCCCACCACACATCCTTTCCCCAAAATGTGGTGGTTCGATAGCGGACTACTACATTATCTACTCCCTTTCCATCTGAATCCTCTAGGTTGGCAACGCATCCTGGTATCTCTTGTGTTGTAGATGTTCATGGAGCGAGAAGGAAGTAACCACTTACCATCAGAGCGAGTCCCTTCTGCTCGTTTGCCATCCCATTATCCATAAAAAAAAAAAAAAAAAAAAATGGAGCTGTAAAGAAATTGATATATGCTTGCAACACCACAATCCAGTCCAGTTCTGGGGACCGCGCTGGTTCTGCGAAAGAACCTTTACAATCAATTATACTGAAAAAGAAAGTCGCATAAAAATAAATACATTCGATTTGAGAACCTTTGGAGGGGCCTTCAATTCTCAAATAAGCAAAAACTTTGCGGCGTTGAGTTCCGTTACTGCTTGCCTCAATTCGGCGGAAAGTGGGGAACGAAATGTTAAAGAAGAGAATGGAGTGTCTTAACACTAGGTTTCTCCAAGGTTCCCTCAGCCTACCCTGCTAGCTGTGCGGGATACAGCGTGAAGTTAGAAAAAAAACTTTGGTTAGGCCATTTCACTCGCAATCTGAACAAAATGTATTTTATAATATAAAATGACGGAGGAATCTTGATATTTAAGCACCTATTATAATGTCTCGAGTGTAAGTGCTAACCGCAGTGACCCCAACCAATGTAAAGAAAAGAGACTTCTTAGCGATGCTTTTTTATATATTTTTATACTTCTCGTAGACTTACATACATAAATACATAGCTTCGCTGTATCCATATGAGTGAGACAGGAGCTGTATTAGAACGCTCCGTTTGCTCCGCCGAATTGAGGCATTGCGTGCTGAGTGGCGGAACTCAACGCCGCGCTTTGCCTTGTTACTAAACCAAGGAAATGAAAAATTATATTTTCTGAAGTGGGAATGGAACCCACAACCTGTCGCATTTATAGTCGCACGCTTGTGCCTCTGCGCCACGACAGGCTCATAGATTTATTTTAGTTAAGAATCTAGTGTAATGACACTCCGCTCTCCTCTTATGTTGCTCCTCGTGTGTTGAATGAAGGAACTCAACGCTGCGTTTCGTGTTTCCAGAGTGGTATTGAAAATAATTTAAATATAATTTAAACATTCCCGTCTCCAGGAAATGAAAATTTGAATATTTTCATTTTCTGGGTCTGGAAACAAGACAAAGCGCAGCGTTAAGTTCCGTCACTCAGCACACAATACCTCAATTAGGCGTTATCGCCTATTTTCATTCCTCATTTATATGAGGAATGAAAATGTTTAAGGAGAACGGAGTGTCATACCTGCTATGCGCGGAATACAGCGTGAAGCTAAAAAAAAGTCAGGCAACTTTTTGTACTCTTTACAAAAAAAGAAACTTTATGTATTAAGTATTAAGTGGCGGAACTCATCAACACGCATTGTCTTACCAAAGCTGGTAAAATAAAATAAATTAAATAAAAACATACCCTCGAATGGGAATCGAACACACAATCTCTCTCTCTGTTTACAGTCAGATGGTGTTCCACTGCGCCATCATGGAAATGATTATAATTTAAAGATTTTCACTTTCCATGCCCATGGCGGTGTTTAATGCCACCACTGAACACGCAATATCTAGAATTCTGACAGCACATAGTGGACGGAGTGTCTTGACACTGGGCTCTCTTAGACTACCCTGTTATGCGGAAAGCGTGAATCTGTATTTAAATTAGAGAAGCTGACTATTTTCATGTTAACATCAATATACGACATGACATTGTAACCTACATTCGAAGAAAACGCTCGTGACATTCTTTGACGAGGAGCTCAGAACGAGTGATTTTTGTAGTACAAAAAGTAGACTTAAAATTTTTGATTTCTGATGAGAATTTTATAGAGAATTTTTTATAATAAAATAAAATAAAATAAACGTTTATTGCTGTAAACATTTAACAATATACATACATACATAATAATAATAATAATAATAATACTTTATTGCACATACAATTTTACAATACTCATAATAACAATACATAAAACATGATAAAAACGTTATGTGCAATGGCGGCCTTATCACTATAAGTGATTTCTTACAGGCACAGATTCAGACAGGCAGGATTTATTTCATACATACATACATAGCTTCACGCAGTATCCCGCACATAGCAGGGTAGGCAGAGGGAACCTAGTGTTAAGACACTTTGTTCCCCACTTTCCGCAGAATTGAGGTATTTCGTGCGGTGTGGCGGAACTCAACGCCGCGCTTTGCCTTGTTACCAAACCCAGGAAATGAAAAATTCTATTTCCTGGAGTGGGAATCGAACCCACAACCACGCACGCTTGTGCCTCTACGCCACGACAGGCATTTAACAATATGGTTTTACTTATTTATTTTACCGATTGCACTACGCTATTACTACTTTGATTTCCTTAATTAATTATATATGAGGACGATCGGCTTTCGTCAACAGCTTGTCTTTCGACTCTCTCTTTCGTCTCTCTAAACTCTTTCATTTCTCTCTATCTCTCGCTATCCTCATCCATTCTGTACCAGATACTTTTTTTTTCGTCTGTATTTTTTATGTATGTCACCGCGTAACTTTTTATAAAGTTTAAATGATTCTTACTTTATATTGCTTCTGAAATCTAACGAGTAGTGTTTGAGCTATTCGTAACAATGTATTTAATGGGGGACGGAATTGTTGAAAGAGAACGGAGTGTTTTAACACTAGGTTCTCTGGTTCCCTCTTCCTACCCTGCTATATGCGGGAACAGCGTGAAGCTATAAAAAAAACTTTTTAGTTCATTTCGTATGAATTCGGTTTATTGTGTTAAAATTTTAATTATTATATCACTTAGATACTACAAAAGTTACTTTAAATTAACGAGTTTAAACAAGGCAACAATTTATTGATTAATGCGTAAAAACCTTTCGATAAAACGTCAAATCATTTTATCTATAAGTATCGATTAGTCATTGAAAAACATTCATGCATTCAGCGTAAGTATGATATTAAAGAGACGATATAAGTTTGACGTCATAATGTAGGAGAAGTGAGACAACTGGTATGACCTTCGGGAACAATTCAGGCTATAATGAAGGAAAGTAGAGTCGTGGCCCGGCGTAGAGGCACAAGCGTGCGACTGAAAACGTGACAGGTTGTGGGTTCGATTCCCACTCCAGGAAATGAAAATATTAAATAGTATTTAGTATTTTTATTTCCTCGCTCTGGTAACAAGGCAAAGAGCGACGTTGAGTTCCGCCACTTAGCACGGAATGACTTTAATCCGGCAGAAAGTGTGGAACAAAAATGTTAAAAGAAAATTGAGTGTCCGAACACTAGGTTCTCTGGTTGCCTCTGGTTCCCTGCTATGTGCGGGATACAGCGTGAAGACAAAAAAAAATTGAGGGAGGTTACTAAGGATTTTTTTATTCATCAGGAAATTCGAAAAGAAAGAAAAGCGCATAAATTATCAAATTTTTCCACCATAATGTATAAAAATCTTATTAAATTAATAAAATAACAACAACACACTACAATATGTTTCACATACATGTTTATATAACTTTATATGAAAGTGTATGACAAACACATTAAATAAGCAGAAAGAATTAGTGTCAAGACACTTTGTTTTCCATTTTTCACCCGAATCCAAAACATTTTATGTGTAAGGAATCCTAATGCTTCCACAATAATTAATTTTTTTACAAAACAAAAATTGCCTGCATATACATTACAATATAAAGTAAAATTATTACGAATAACTCAAAACTATCAGTCAGATCTTAACTTCATTTAAATGGGACCACACCAAATGCACTAGCTATCATATAAAAAAATACAGTCGAAACTCCGTCATTACTTTTTTGAGAAACTGCCGTTTTTTTAAATTGGTGAAAAGAGGAATATTTTCTAATTTTCTTATACCGCATATTATTTGACAAGTAATTGTAAATATAGCCTGGTCCAGGGTTAGTGAACGCGATACGCTCTCGAGTGACTCGCAAAGGCGGGATCGTGTCCTTGCATAAAGCCTTTTGTTTTACTCCCTTATAATGAAACAGGGTTGTAGTTATGTGAATCGTGGCGCTGTGGAATAGTGTCTGTAAACTTGATGGGCTGTGGGTTCGATTCTCATCTAGGTATGATTCGTCCGCAATAATAAGGCAAAGATCGGTAATGAGTTGCGCCATTTAAAAAGCAAAATCTGGAATTTGCAAGGAGAGTGTAGAATTAACAGTTTTAGTAATAAATCTAGTATTACTAAAACTGTTAGATTCTTTAACTACCGTGCTATGCGAAATAAATTATTAGGATGTTAATAAAAAGGAAAATCGAACCCATTTTAACCGAGCATTATTACGAATAACTCAAAAACTACTTGGCAAATTTTCACTAAGCTTAAATTGGAACCCCATCAGAAGTACTTGCGATGGTTATCGACAAAGGAAGAAGAATTAATCACTCAACGGAAAAATAGCAAAGTAGTCAGAGAGGATCTAGTGGCAAAACACTCCGTTCTCTGCCATCCATCCAAATTAGAGACATATGGATAACGGATGGCAAACGAGCACAAGGACCACCTGATGGTAAGTGGTTACCTTCGCCCATGAACGTCTACAACACCAGAGATGTTGTAGATGCGTTGCCAACCTAGAGGATACAGATGGGAGGGGAGGACAATGTAGTTGGCGGTTCGTCTTTGACATGATAGTGATCGTGAGCCAGTTGGAAGACGAACCTCCTACCACCTACCTACTGGGATACCCGCCTCTTACTGGACGCTACCCAGTGGCGAAGGTGAAATGTATTCTAACCCTGTCCCCTCACAGGGAATAACATTGTGTGTATACGGAACTCAACGGCGCGACTTAATTGACCAAATCGTATTTCAGAGTGTGACTTTATATTTCGAAATATGTGTTATAAAATAACATGTTCATTTTATTATGAATCATACAATCCTTAAAGCTACCAGTCTTCAAGCAATTGTATGACAGGAAAATGATAAGGCAATTGATATCTAATTCAAGTGGTCTTGACATCATAATATGAATTGATTTGAGTATTATTACTACTCGGGGATTTTATTTTTAAGCTGAAGTAAACATTTATTTTGAACCAGCTTCTCTTTATCCCGCAGTAATTACCCTAGCCAGAGAGAACATATTGTCAAGGCAATCAAACGCAAAGATGTTTCCACAAAATATTTTTTTCGAAACTTTAATATGTCTTTTTTTTTTTAAACTTCACACGCTGTATCCCGCATATAGCGGGGTAGGCAGAGGGAACCAGAGAATCTAGTGTTAAGACACTCCATTCTCTTTCAACAATTCAGTTCCCCACTTTCCGTCAAATTGAGGCATTGCGTGTTGAGTGGCGGGACTCAACGCCGCGCTTTGTTTTATTACCAAACGCAAGAAATGAAAATACTAAACTTTACATTTCCTGGAGTGGGAATCGAACCATAACCTAACCTGTCGCGTTTTCAGTCGCACGCTTGTGCCTCTGCGCCATGACAGGCGTTAAAGAAAGTTGACACTAGACATTGTTCTACTAAATTTTTTTCGAAACTAATAATAGGTCAAAAAAAAATAAACAGATGTCAATTCAGATTTCTAAGAGAATGGAGTGTCTTAACAATAGGTTCTCATGTTCCCTCTACCTACACTGCTATGTGCTTTTTGCATAGTTTGAAGAGTGTTGAATAACGAAACTAAACGCTGCACTTTGTCTCGTGACACTAATTCAAACAAAATAACTTCAAGCAAGAATCGAACTTAAGACCAATCGCGACAGTAGACGCTGTCCAACTCACTACGCCATGATGGTTTCTAATAATAATTTAGTGGGTCTAAATACTTAACAGCTTACTTATACCATAAAAGTTAACCATATTGAGTTATAAAGAAAGTTGGTTTTTACATAGGCATCATATGTAAATATTTCGCCGTAATATTTTATATTAAACTGCTTGGACTAATTCTATATCCCATTTTCCCCCTTTTTGGGAAATCTTGTCTTAGTACTTGACTACACTCTCCAAGGATAGTCAAATTTAAGTTTCCTATGACCAGTAGTCTCTCCCACGATTTATTTTTGATATTGGACTTGACTTGGACTATGAAATTTAACATTCTGTTGTATCCCATTTTCGTAGGAATATAAGGAAATTCTTTTTTAGGGCTTAGGGAGGACCAAAGTCACCAACATAGCCCAAAGGATTAAATTAGGACAACTGTCGGGGTAAACGTGTTCTGGAGATGTAGAGATAAAAAACGCAAAGTGGCTGGAAAGAGCTGGAAAGCGCAGAGCTGAAGACCGAGCTCATTGGCGTGCGTGGAAAGGCATATGTCCAATAGTGTACGGAAAAGGTCATCAAGACGATAATAATGAAAGATTTTTTTATCTGAAATTAATAATTTTGTTGACTCTTTTCTTTTAATACTATATAAACAAATCAAATCGTAATGTTAATTATATATATATATATATATATATATATATATATATATATATATATATTTTTTTTTTTTATATATATATATATATATATATATATATATATATATATATATATATTTACTTCACGCTGTGTCCCGCATATAGCAGGGTAGGCAGAGGGAACCAGAGAACCTAGTGTTAAGACACTCCATTCTCTTTTAACAATTCCGTTCCCTACTGTCCGTCGAATTGAGGTAATGCGTGGCGGAGCTCAACGCCTTGTTACCAGACCCAGGAAATGAAAATACTAAACTTTACATTTCATGAGTGGGAATCGAACCCACAACCTGTCGCGTTTACAGTCGCACACTTGTGCCTCTGTGCTACAATAGGCATTAATAATAATAATAATTAATTAAAAAATATATATTGTACATGTAAAGCGATTTATGAATCTATTCACATCTGGTACGTATCTCTTCTTCATGCATATTTATATGAAACTTTCAAAATTTTAATATTAATTTGTTAGTTGAATAAAATTTATTTTGATTGTTGCAGTCTGGCTTTGTGCCAACTACCAACGTGCATAAATATGCAAATCCGATTCCGCATCTCTCTGTATAATCGTTCTGACTGTTATTGAAATATTTTTCTTGCACGCTTCTTACGAATTTCGTTTTTGGTATAAAAAGCAGCTTTCACGCTTTAACCCGCATGAAAAGATAGATAGCAGTGATGAAGCGTCCATACAGCACGATTCCCATCGGCTTATCTTTGGGAAATTATTTTGTGCGATTAGAGACACCAAAAAAAAGGTAGCTAAAAATTGGAGAATTGCAATATATATACCATGAATTTTTATAACATTGTCGAACCTATATATCGGCTTAGCTATTCGCTTACAATAAAATTGCAAAAAACAAGGTCTGACACCAAGCTAAAACCTCCTAAGAAAATAAAATACCGTTAGCAAAATTCGATAATGAAATTACTAAATAACTAGTTAAATCCTATACCAGCTTCCTCTAAATATATATATATATATATATATATAATTCCATAAAATTACGCCAATGGTGTCAAAACACTCTGTTCTCTGCTATCGATCCGAATTCGAGACATTAGCGGGGAACGGAGTGTCTTGAGACACTACGTTCCCTCTGCCTACCCTGCTATATGCGGGATACAGCGTGAAGCTATGTAAGTATGCATTCCCCTGAGTGGGAATCGAACGGATAACCATCGCACTTACGTTCCACTGCGTCATGACGTCCAAGCCTCGGTCTCATATTATTATAATGTAAACACTTATCACTATGTACTTTAAAATCAAGTATTTATGCATTATTACATATTTTATCCAATAATATATATATTTTATAGAAAACATATACCTGAATTTTGTTTTTTTTTCACGAAGCCCTCTTTGTCTTCATATCTCTTCTCTCTTCGTTTTTATTATATCTGTCTAATGAACGTCATCGGCACTTTACAGTCCAAATTCCAAACACTGTCTGAAGTTGCGGAGCTCAACGTCGCGCTCTGTCTTACTAGAGTGAAGAAATGAAAATAATTTAAATATGATCATTCGCCCCAGTGGGTAACCAACCAAGAACCAATAACGTTTACCGACAGATGCTGTTCCAGTGTATCAAGATAGAAGATTTCAAAATAAATGAAGAATATCATTAAGATTTTAACTAAAAACGAAAATGCACTAAAATTACAATTATTACGAATAACTCAAAAACTACTTATCAAATCTTAATAAAATGGGACCATATCAGAAGCACTAGCTATTATATAAAAACAGATTTCTAAAATTTAGTTCGCCCCGTAAAAAGTTACGGGCTAATACAAGTAAATACAGTAATAACCTGTCACTTTTTTAACATACATACATACATACATACATAGCTTCACGCTGTATCCCGCATATCGCAGGGTAGGCAGAGGGAACCTAGTGTTCAGATACTCCGTTCCCCACTTTCCTCTTACTCTTCTTTACTCTTTTTTGAAGTTAGTTAAAAATCATAGAATTTTTTTTCTGATGACAGTAGAACCAAATTCGAAGACATAGTGAATCGTTTACGAGTAGTTTCCAAAATACCGTTTCATTGCTGTCGTTACACTGATAGGGTGACAGTCATTTTCCTTTCCCTCCAGAAAATCCTATTATTAATATAAATGGGAATATTTGTGTGAATGGATTGATATTGTTTCAAGTAAACAATCAGATTTGATTAAAAAAACTAAAATTGACTTCAAATAAAATGCTCGAAAGCGTACAATTATTACAAATAACTCAAAAACTATTAATTTTATCGAAATAAATGAAACCAAAAAAAGTATCATTAAAAAAATCATCAAAATTGGCTCACCCACTGAGAAGTTACGCGGTAGCACACATAAAAAAAGATATCGTTCAATTGAGAACGTCTTTTTTGTGTGAAATCTGTTAAAAACTACTGAAGATTTAGATGAAGCTACAATTAATAACAACTATGTAATTTAGCTAACTTCACGCTATAACCCGCATATAGCAGGGTAGGCAGAGAGAACCAGAGAACCTAGTGTTAAGACACTCCATTCTCTTTCAACAATTCCGTTCCCCACTTTTCACCGAATTGAGGCATTGCGTGTTGAGTGGCGGAACTCAACGCCGCGCTTTGCCTTGTTACCAAACCCAAGAAATGAAAAAACTAAATTTTACATTTCCTGGAGTGGGAATCGAACCCACAACCTGTCGAATACAGTCGCACGCTTGTGCCTCTGCGCTACGACAGGCGGTTTTATTGATTTAGCTAAAAGCTTTTAGGATTTCAAGGATTCACCTAAAGGTCCTGGGCCCATAGTACTGCAGGGAGAGGAGCTAGAGGAAGTACTAGGTACTTGCGACCCAAGTGTAGACTTAAGAGGCCCCTTTAATTAATCCTCTGTCCAAGCTCCTCTCTCTACCTAACCTGACTATAAGTATCTAATTTCGAACATTAAGACGTAGCAAAATTTTTAGGTATGAAAATTCGTTTATCTACATATTATGCTTTTATTTGTTTCTATGATTTTTACAAAGCTTCTTTATACAATTATCTTAAAACTAAAATAAATTATTTGGTAATATTTATTTCTTATGTGGTGTTTTACATTAGAAAAATAGAGAAAATAAATAATGAATAGAATACATATATAGATAGTCACCCTACATTCTGTACCGTTGTTTGAAATCGGATACAGCGTCGACATTTAACTGAATGAGTTTTCGTTAGATTCTCATTCCATCAGGAATGTTTGTTCTTGCAAAGAAACTATCTTTTTCTTTCTTTTTTGTAGCAAGAGAGAATCTAGTGTCAAGACACTCGGTTCTCCGTTTTTCGCCCAAAATTGAGTCACTACCCATTGAGTGGTGAAAGTCAACGTTCTTAGACTTACCAGAGCGGATATGAAAATGACTTTAATATAAATATTCCCTTAGTAGGGATCGAACTCACAACCTATATTTATATTCTTCTCATAGATGTAGTAATCAAATATAATTATATATCGCCTGTCGTGGCGCTTGTGCCTCTACAAGCGAGCGACAGTAAACGCGACAGGTTGTGGGTTCGATTCCCACTCCAGGAAATGTAAAATTTAGTATTTTCATATCTTGGGTTTGGTAACAAGGCAAAGCGCGGCGTTGAGTTCCGCCACTCAACACGCAATGCCTCAATTTGGAAAATTAGGAACGGAATTATTGAAAGAGAATGGAGTGTCTTAACACTAGGTTCTCTGGTTCCCTCTGCCTACTCTGCTATATGCGGGATACAGCGTGAAGGTAAAAAAAAAAAAGAAAAAATATACACAAAAGTGTATGACAAACACACAATGTGTGTCATATATAGATTATTAGGTTAATGTTCTTCTGATGTATTATAAATAACATATTTTTAATAATTTAAAAATAAATTATCCAAAATATGTTTGTTTAATTAATCCTTACTAATATTATTAATTCGAAAGTAACTCTGTCTGTCTGTCTGTCTGTCTGTTACGCTTTCACGCCTAATCCACTGAACCGATTTTGATGAAATTCGGTATAAAGACAGAACTGAACTTGGCAAAGGACATAGGATACTTTTTATCGCGAAAAAAATGATAAAGGGGTTGAAATAGGGGATGAAAGTTTGTATGGAAGTTCCTTATTGTCAAACATAAAATCATGTAAGATTGTTTAACTGTTTACAACTTTGACACATAAACCACTTAACCAATTTTGACAAATAGTCTAGACCTTGGGAAAGACTATAGGATACTCCTTATCATATCGCGCGATATAACCGAATTTTACGCGAACGAAGCCGCGGGCGGAAAGCTAGTTATTTAATAAATATTCGTATATTTTTCGTTTCCTAAGTGTGTGACACTTTAAAAACAAAAATAAAAACTGTGTTGTCAAAAACCTGTCGTGGCGCTGAGGCACAAGCGTGCGACTGTAAACGCGACAGGTTGTGGGTTCGATTGCCACTTCAGGAATTGGAATTTTTCATTTCCTGGGTTTGGTGACAAGACAAAGCGCGGCGTTGAGTTCCGACACTCAGCACGCAATGCCTAAGTTCGGCGGAATGTGGGGAATGGAGTGTCTTAATACTAGGTTCCCTCTACCCTGCTATATGCGGGATACAGCGTGAAGCTATGTATGTGTTGTCAAATGAGCTTTTTGCTTCGAAACTTTTAATGTTTTTTTTCTATTTTAATTTTTTTTTAAATAATTTTCATAAAATTCCCATGTATATAGATAGTATGGTTCTTGTAAGTTCTTGATAAACATAATAAATGTAAGTGCTAATAAAAGTAAGGACAAATGTACACTAGAACTTTTCTTATTTTATGATGATTTATTTGTCTGAATTCATGTACTTAATTTTAACACATTGCGGAACTCAACGCCGCGGTTTTTCCTTTCAAATGGGTTAATACAAATTATTTATTATATATATTAGGGAATGTTTTTTTAGGTTTTAGCTTTACACTGTATCCCGCACATAACGGGGTAGAGAGAGGGAATTTGAGAACCTAGTGTTAACACTCCATTCACTTAAGATTGTCGTTACCCACTTTCCGCCAAACATAAGGCATCGCGTGCTGAGTGACGGAGCTCAACGCCGCCCTGTGCCTCATTACCAGAGCGAGGAAATGTAAATACTCTTTATTATGATTATTTAATATTTTTATTTCTTTAAGTGAGAATCGAATCCACAATCTCGCGTTTACAGTTTCACACTTGTGCCTCTGGCCAACATAAGCCTCAAAAAATCAGCAGTTTTTGCAGTCATGAGTATTATTTTTTCCCCAATTTTGATTCGAATTCACGACCATCGCAACAGTAATCAGTAAAATAGCAACCATGTGCACTTACCTTTATAGATAACATAATAGTATATAAGTAAGGACTAGACGAGATATGCAACTAGTCTAAAATATTCATTTTAATTGTTAGCTAGAAATACACGATGTACAAAATAATCATTTTCTTGTGCCTCGCTTCGGTAGCCCTTTGCCAGGTACATATGGAGGGAAAATGTGATTTCAAATTGAAACAAGTAGCGGATATTACTAAGGTAAGATATTTATAGACTTAGACAAGTGTCTCAATTTGGAGCTGAATCAAGGAAAACGGAGTGTCTTAACACTAGGTTCTAACTACAAGGAAAAGTGATAGATAAATTCTTCGCCAAGAACAAGCACTCCTGATGGAATGAGAATGTCATGAAAACTCATTCAATTAAATGTCGATGCTGTATCCGATTTCAAACAACGGTACAAAATGTTCCTGATTTTGGTAATAAGGCGAAGCGCGGCGTTGAGTTCCGCCACTCAGCACGCAATGCCTCAATTCGGCGGAAAGTGGGGAACGGAGTGTTTTAACACTAGGTTCCCTCTGCCTACCCTGCTATATGCGGGATACAGTGTGAAGCTATGTATGTATGTATATATGGTACAGAATGTACGGTGACCATGTATACTATTTATTATTTATTCTTCATTTTCTCCGCATTTCTTCTTAAAACCTATAGCAATATCAAAAAAGAGACCTCTCGTGGTGCAGAGGAGCAAGCTTACGACCGTAAACGCGACAGGTTGTTTCGTTGCCTCCCCAGCTAACGAAAATATTATTTATTCATAATAATTCATATTTAGTATATTGATTTTCTCATTCTGGTAACAAGGCAAGGCGCGGCGTTGAGTTCCGCCGATCAGCATTCAATCTCAATTCGGAGGAAAGTAATTTTGTCTAAATAAAAGGCTTAAAATATAATACAAAATAATATTTTTTTTTAATAAAAAAAATGAATATATAACTAATAACTCAACAATTACTCGTCAGGTCTAAGTCCCTCTACATTAGAAGCACTAGCTATTAGCTATTACATTAAAAAAATCTCAAAATTTGATTCACCTAATAAAAAGTTATGAGGCAATAAACATAAAAAAAAACATAGTACAGTCGAATTGAGAACCCCCGCCTTGTTTGAAGTTATAGAGAAATGGCACACATATAAAAGAAAATAGAACGGCATCAGAGCGTCATGCCGCGCGTTGTGACGGAACACCAACCGATTTCACTACCAAAGTATTATAATGGATATTTCACATACAAAATATAAAATTTTTTGCTCACAAAAATAACTTGTAACCAGCATATAAGAATTTCGACGCAGCTAGATAAGAACGTATGGCTTAGCGGTCAGAGCGCTTAAACTTAAAAATGGTTTCCAAATAGCGCGGGTTCGAGTCCCGCTGCGTTCAAATTTTGATACGTTTTCTTAAAATATTTTGTGTTTACAGCTTGTCGGCGATTGGCATCAATTAAGAAGGATAAACGAAACAAACAGCGTTGATGGCAACTGTCTATCTGCAAACTTTGTATACAACACGACAAGTTTACTTGCTGAACTATTCACCACTTCTGTTGTAAATAGGGCAAAGGTCACCCGAAACGCAACCATTACAATAAAAGATCCTATACAATTCATTCTACATATCCAATATACAGGTAATAATTAGGATTGGTTTTCTTTTTCAGCTTCTCCCAGAAGGCAGAGTTTAGACACTCCCTTCTTTCATTTTCCATCCGAATAGATACATTGCGTGTTAGATAGCGGAACTCTACGCCGCGCTTTACCTGAAGCAAGAAAGTAAAAAGCATTAAATTATATTAGTGGAAAAAAGTGTGAAGCGCGAGTGGTTCAGGGTTCGATTCGAGGAAATGATCATGTATCAATTATTTTCTTAGTCTACCTTTACCAGTCTTACCAAAGTAAGACAAAGCAATGAGTTCCGTCACTCAATAGGCAGTGTGGTGGAAAGTGGAGAACGAAATGTCTTGACTCTAGGTTCTCTAAGAACACCTTGCTATGTGGTTAAAATAATAGTTAGTAGTCCCTGTGAGGGACGGAGTTAGAATACAATTCCCCTCCGCCGATGGGTAGCTTCCCGTAAGAGGCTAGTATTCCAGTAGTTAGGTGGTAGGAGTTTCGTCATACGACTGGCTCGCGTCCACATTTCGCGGTTCGTCTTTGACATGGCTATCATGTCAAAGACGAACCGCCAAATGTCTAATGATTTGTTCCAATTCGACGACATGTAGGCCAGGTTTTCCCTATTCCCTTCCATCCTTTTCCTAGAATGTGGTGGTTCCGATGGTGGACCGCCGCGGCGGCTACATTATTTCCTTCCCCTCCCATCTGAACAGTAGCAACGCATTTACAGCTCATCTGGTGTTGTAGATGTCCATAGGCGAGGGACCATTTACCATCAGGTGATCTTTCTGCTCGTTTGCCATCATTCATCAAAGGAAAAAAAATTATGCTATTATTCCCCCAAATGGTATATTAATTTGATATTTAAAATCCTTATATAATCTGACGTTTTACATTGTACCAAGATGATAATTTATATAACCAAAAAACATGGTGCAGTGTCGCAGTGATGGATAAGACGCGATGGTTGCGGGTTTGATACTCGCTCAGAAAAATTAAACATACATATATACATATACAGTTCTCAAAATATAGAGTTAAGAACTCTCTGCCTACCCCATGAGGATGGAAATCTGTGAAAAAAATGTTATTTTTTGGTAATTTTAAAGTTTTAAGCACATTAGAAAATGAAAACCATTTTTGGAAAACGTATAAAAAATTGAACGCAGTGGGACTCCCTACGTGCCTCTTGGAGAATGCTAATAACAAAAATAAGTTCCAACAAGCGTATAAAAATTTCGACGTGGTTGGTTAAGAACGTATGGCACCGTGTTCAATGCGCTTGGACCGTTTCCACGCGGCGCGGGTTCGATTCCCATTGCGTACAAATTTTTATATGTTTTCTAAAAATGATGATTCTGTTATATTTGCAGGTGGCGTTGAATACGATATGGTCGTCCAGAAAACTGATTATGAAAATTACATAATATTGCACGGATGCAAAGAAAATAGCGACAATACTAAGTCTGGTAAGTACATAAATTATTACGAATAACTCAAAAACTGCTCGTCAAATCTTAAATACAGACTAAATTTAAATGGAACCAAATTCAACAAAAGGAAAAGATTCTCATTACGGCTGTACTTTTTTATGTTATGTTATATCGCATATTTTTTATTGAGTGAACCGATTTTGATGATTCTTATTTTAATATGATAGGTAATTCTTCTGCTGTGGTCCCACTTAAGTGTCGTTAAAATCTAACGAGCAGTTATGAGTTATACGTAATAATTTTAATTATTTTGTTTTAGTATTTGGACAAGTGCTTACAAGGGATGCAGTGGTTCAAGCTGCGACTAATAATACTATACAAGAAGCGTTAAAAGCTAATACAGATTTTACTGGAGCAACGTGGTTTGAAACTAGCCATTCGGCAGATGCATGTGAAACCGATAGCGGAGTGAATTTGCAAATATCGTCCTTCCTTATTCTACTTGTTGGATTAGTATTGGCAAAGGACATGTAATATGTTTTAAATGTATGTTCATATATATATTATATGTTGATTTAATAAATTATTAATATTTTCAATAGCTTTGCATTTTTTTTTGTATTAAAATGAATAAAAAAAAGTAACAAATAAAAATTTAATTTATATAAAATGTACTGAAACATTAAATTATTACGAATAACTCAAAAATTACGTGTCTTAACGAAATTAAAATTGGATCGTATCAGAAGAAAAATAATCAAATCAAAAACTCTTGATTACAAAAAAAAGGAAAACACAATGAATTTATTGGCTTGTCTTGGCCCAGAGGCACAAGCGGACAGCTGTAAGCGCGACAGGTTGTGGGTTCGATTTCCACGCCAGGAAATGGAAATATTAAATAATATTTAGTTTTCATATATACATAATATTTAGTTTTTGCGTTGAACTCCGCCACTCGGCACACCGCACCTCAATTCGGCGGAAAGGGGGAAACAGAAATGTTAAAAGAGAACGGAGTGTCTTTACACTAGATTCTCAGGTTCCCTCTGCCTACCCTGCTATGTGCGGGATACTTTTATCTCTGAAGTCCGACCGCGGCCATCTTGAATGAATACTCTTATTGAAGGAGTAATACAAAATGGCGGCCATATTAAATTTTATAGCATTTATCTTATTAATATTACAAATGCGAAAGTTATTCACGCAAACAATACTGAACGGATTTGGATGGAACTTTGTTAGTAGGTAGTTTATATATCAGAATAACAAAAAAAATACTATTAGCTATTTGCGTGTCGCTAAATAAAATATAACGAAGTTTAGCAAACCCAGCGAATGTCATATCACCATATTTTTTTCCCGTCTATACTGAAGTTAATAAATATTGAAGCGTAGTCATAAATAACCTAGTGTCGAGACACTACATTCTCCGCTTTCTGCCTGAATTTGAGAAATTGCATGTTGGATGACTTAACGCCAGGATTTTACTTATCAGAGCATGGAAATGAAAATAATATATATAATTATTCCCTCAATTGAGAATCGAATCGTACGAAATTAAGATTTGAACAATACAAATACCGAATACATATAAAATGCATTAAAAAACAACATTATTACGAATAACCCAAAAACTACTTCTCTGATCTTAACTTCACATCAGAAGTATAGCTATTATATAAACATGATCAATCAAAATCGATAACACATAAAAAAAGTTGAACTGAGGACCTCCTCCTTTTTTGAAATCGGTTAAAATAGCAGTTCTCGTATATTACTGGTGTTACATTTTAATATCTGTCAAGTGTTTTTAAATGAAACATTATCTAGTTTAAACAAATAGAAGAGATTATTAGATATGTGCAAGCTCTTGAGTTAGTAAATCGATATGATAAGAGTACTTGCTTGTGTAATTTATAATACAGGTACATATATATATATATATATATATATATATATATATACAAATATATATACCTACCAGTGGTGAGGCGGACGCCTTGTTGAAAGAGAACGGAGTATCATTACACTAGGTGCTCAGGTTCCCTTTGCCTATCCTGCTAAATTCGGGATACAACGTCAAGATAAAAAAAATGAGACTTTTTGTGCATTCTCTTTTATTCGATTTCAACATTTTTAAATTGGGCAGAAACTAGAGAACGGAGTGACCTAACACCAAATTTTCTCTGTCTATTTTAATATCTGAGGAATAAAGAGTGACTAATTTTGCTTTTTCAATATAATATATAAAATTTAGAACAAGTCCACGGATCAGGTGGCTTGAATGCAAATGAACTTCTTCAAACTTTGCCAAGACGCTAATTACCCTTTTCCACTTTATTTGGACTTCAGCTACTGTAAATATACCGACTTGATGAAATTTCTTAGCTTAGTTTAATTATAACTTATGAAAACAAAAATGTAGAAACACTATTATAGTAATCAAAATTTCAACAAAAAATGCAAATAAAATGCGCTAAATACAAAAATTATCACGAAT
Organism: Philaethria dido; assembly: GCA_033558755.1. Classification (NCBI taxonomy): domain Eukaryota; kingdom Metazoa; phylum Arthropoda; class Insecta; order Lepidoptera; family Nymphalidae; genus Philaethria; species Philaethria dido. The sequence goes on along the minus strand of JAKGSA010001628.1, from coordinate 14,342 downwards.
AACTCAAAAACTACTTGTTAGATTTTAACTCAATTTAAACAGAAGCAGAAGCACTAGCTAACACTAGCGTCCCGTAACAAGCAGGTATTCCAGTATTAGGTGGCAGAAGGTTTGTCTTCCGACTGGCTCGCGACCACTATCATGTCAAAGACGAACCGCCAAATATCTAATAATGTGTTCCGGTTCCACTCACCCTTTTCCCAGAATGTGGTGGTTTCGATAACGAAACTACACTGTCCTCCCCCATCCCCCTTCCATCTCTGGTGTTGTAGATGTTCATAGGCGAAGGTAACCACTTTCCATCAGATGGTCCTTCTATTAGTTTGCTATCCGCTATCCATAAAGATTTAAAAAAGCTGGAATTTGGCTCCATGGGGAGTGTAAGGGAGCACTGAGAGAGTATTTCTCGAAATTTCTACGAAAATGGGAAAAAATGGAATTTTAGGTTTTATAGTCCACGCAAACGTCGCGGGATATAGCTATAGTCAGTTATAAACGACCTTAGGGAATGGCGGCCATATAAGATAAGCTTTTGTGTAAATTATTGTGTCTAAGTAATAACTTTAAGCGTTTGGGGAGATGGGGACATAATTAAGATTTGAACTAAAAAAGAACTCCAAAATGTAACATTTTTAAGAATAACTCAAAAACTGTTCGTCATATGTTAACTATATTTAAATGGGACCACATCAGTACTAGTTATCAATTAAAAAAGTAAAGCAAAGCACGGCGTTGAGTTCCGCCACTCAGCACGCAATGCCTCAATTCGGCGGAAAGTGGGGAACGGAGTGTCGGAATACTAGGTTCTCGGTTGCCTCTGCCTACCCTGCTATAATGCGGGATACAGCGTGAAGCTAAAAAAAACCTATATTTGTGAGACTCATATAGATTTACCAAAAGAAAAGTTTTGAAAAATCTAAGCCCAAGTTAGTTTTGTTTGTTCCGTTTAATTACTCGAAGTTTTTTCAAGCTTTTTTCAGTTTCAGTTGAATAAACAGAAAGTTTTTTAATAAAGCTTTCAAGAAGACGTTGATAATTTTCAGATTAGGTTAGTAGGTTTTGGAAAGTTTGGGCATAGTAAGAAAGTTTATGACTCTTTAAACATGAAGGTTATGGATACGATGGTAATCGGAGTTAGTTTTATAAAAAAGGATCTTCATGCTTTATTCCGCATATCAGGGTAGACAGACAACAAGGAAAAGCGCGGCGTTGAGTTCCGCCGCTCAGCAAGCAATGCCTCAATTTTGGCGGTAAGTGCTGAACGGAAATATTAAAAGAGAACGGAGTGTCTTAACACTAGGTTCTCTGGTTCCCTCTGTATACTCTGCTTTATGCGGGATACAGTGGGAACCTAAAAAAAGGGTAGTCAAACCGCCCAAATTCGAGATATTGTGTGTTAAGTAGTAGAACTCAACACTGAGTTTTATACCAGGGCGAATAAAAGCAGTGATGCAGTGTTTACTAAATGTAACCGCGATTGACTGTGGGTTCGATTCCCGATCGGTAGAATGATTATATTTTTCTTATTTTAAATTATTCTTATTTCTTTCTGCTCTAGTAAGGCAATGTGCGGCGTTAAGACCATCACCTAACACACTATCTCTTGTTGTCCGAAAGTAAAGAACGAAGAGTCTTGATACAATATTCTGCCTGAATATACTGTTTTACGGAAAAAGCTTGAATAGAAATAAGTAAAATAGTTCAATTTTTACCTAAATTCAAAAAGATGAGGTTCACAATTTGATTGTATTGTATACATATGTGCTATTGCATAACATTTTACTGGGTTAAACAATTTTGGTGATTTTTTTTATATAATAGTAAGTGATCCTAGTGGCTCCATTTAAATTTAGTTAAGAATGGACGAGTAGTTTGTGAGTTATTTGTAATAATAGTTGTTAGTGTCTATTTGAAGTCGGTTTTCTTTTTTCATTAAAATAATCATGTTTTTTTTGGCAAAGTTAATCCAAATAACGCAGCTTCAGAGAGTGCTGACGTCGCGGCGGCTCCAGAACCTTTTATACCCATATTTCTTATCTTAGATATAAATTATGGTCGAACTTATGAGATTTTTTTCCTGACAACGCCTTTGTAATTTATAAATGAGTAAAATATTTAATGTGATATTTTTTTAATATTTTCACACTCATTACAGGGTAGGCAGCAGTGACGGATTTATACACATCCAAGGTATATATAAAGTATTGCCAGTCTTGGTTTTTTTGTTATCCTAGTCTCTTTTGACTGGAAAATAATAGCAGACGTCAAGCAATATTTAGGATTATCTCTCTTAAGTTTTAAGGATTATTACTTTTTTTTTAAATTTGCCACCCCCTAAAATTTTCTGGAATATGGAAGAATTACAACTTTACAAAAGCCACTAAGATCCGGCTGGTACGAACCCTCGTTTTCCCCATATTTCTATATGCCGCAGAAACTTGGACATTGCGGGATATCGAAAAGAAAAAGATAGACGCTTTGGAAATGTGGTGCTGGCGAAGGATGCTTCGAGTCTCATGGACGGAATTGCGAACCAATACTTCCATATTAAATGAACTTGGCATAAAACAACGTTTGTCAAGTATAGTGCAGACTCGCATACTTAAGTTGTTTGGTCACATCTGGAGACAAAATCATGACTCGATTGATCGTCTTGTTGTCCAAGGCAAAGTAGGAGGCACTAGACCACGCGGAAGTTTCCCAATGCGGTGGACTGACCAGGTTAAGTCGCTAGTGGGCAGACCAATATACGAGTGTACCAGAATGGCGTCAAACAGGGAGAAATGGCGTAAAATCGTACGGAGAGCTGTACCTGTCCCCTCGGGGTATACATGTTGACCACGACCACTCTGCCAAGAGTGATACGAAGAAGAAGAAGAAAATTTTCTGCCCAAAGTTATAGCCGACATATGTAGTAGTTTGAGAGATATATAAATCAAGAAGTTAGCTTCACGCTTGAACCGCATAGCAGAGTAACAAAGTGAATATGGTGTCAACATACATCCACCGTATTGTGTGGCGGAATGAGCCTTCCAAATGATCATCAACAGCGTTTAATTCCACACAGTAACAACAGCAAGGTCATCATGGTGCAGTGGAACTGTGTCTAACTATATACGCAGTAGTAATTTATACTTGGGGAAATGATTATAAAATATTTTTTTTATTTCTCCGCTCTGGTAAGACTGTTGAGTTCCGTCACTCAACATGCAATGTCTCGATTTTGTGCAAGTAGAAAACGGAGGGTATCGACACTAGGTTCTCTCTGACTACCCTGTTACATGCTAAAATATGATGCTAATGAATTTAGATTTTACCAGAAAAATAAAAAACATTAAAAAGTAACATTTTTACAAAAAACTAACACCAGTTTAGTATTCTTGGATAAAATAACATAAATTCGGATATCTTAAGGAACATCACAAAAAGGGGTGAAAAGAGCGCCCAACATTCTTCGCGAACGTAAAACGTGAGTTCATCCTTGACATAATTTTACAGAATTTTACAAATTCTAAGCCAAAAATAATTATTAAGTTAAATTAGTTAACATTTTACATTTCACGCTGTATCCCGCACATAGCAGAGTAGGCAGAAGGAACCTGAGGACCTAGTGTGAAGAAACTTCGTTTAATTTCCACTGAAACTGAGGCCAGGCATTGCGTGCTAAGTGGCGAAACTTAACGCCGCTCTTTATCTTGTTACTGTTGAGCGAGGAAATGAAAATACTAAATATTTTTATTATTGGGCGGAAAGTGGGGATCGGAGTGTCTTAACACTAGGTTCCCTCTGCCAACCCTGCTATATGGGATACGGCGTGAAGCTGTATGTATATATGTGATGTATGTATATATGTAAATATTATTATTATTTCTATTTCTTGGAGTGAGAATCGAACCCACAACCTGTCGCGTTCACAGTCGCACGCTTGTGCCTCCGCGTCACGACAGGCCAGGCTTATTTATAATAATAAATTTTAATTCACTCTGCTACAGTATTAAATATTTTCCTACTAACTTTCCGCCCGCGGCTTCACCCGCGTGGAATTCGGTTATAACACGCGACATCTGAGTAGACTATATGCTCTTCAAGGTCTGAACTATTTGTCAAAATTGGTTAAGTGGTTTAGACACCTAAAGTTGTAAACAGTTGAACAATCTTACATGATTTTATGTTTGACAATAAGGAACATCCATACAAACTTTCATTCCCTATTTTCAACCTCTTCTACCTTTTTCGCTACTTAAAGAGTATCCATGTCCCTTTCTCTAGTTTAGCTCTATCTTCATACCGAATTTCATCAAAATCGGTTTTTAGTGGTTTAGGCACGTGAAAGCGTAACAGACGAGACAGAGATACTTTCGCCTTTATAATATAAGTAAGGATAAAAATTATTTATTTCCTAACGCCTGTCGTGGCGCAGAGAGCTACAAGCTTGCGACTGTACACGCGACAGGTTGTGGGTTCGATTCACTCCAGGAAGTGTAAAATTTAGTATTTTCATTTCATGGGTTTGTGTAGACAAAAGCGCGGCGTTGAGTTCCGCCGCTCAACACATAATGCCTCAATTCGGCGGAAAGTGGGAACGGAATTGTTGAAAAAGAGAGTGTGTCTTAACACTACAGGTTCTCCTGGCTCCTCACTGCCTACCCTGCTATATGCGGGATACAGCGTGAAGTTAAAAAACAAAAAAAAAAAAAAAAATAATTAAATTATTTCTTTTCAGTACGCATCTTAAACAACTTCATTTTTAAAATCGGCTTACCAAAAGTAATAATTTAATTTTGGCTCGCCTTAGCGTGTAAAAAATTCATTTTTAGTGAAAATGTTGTTGGTCCCTTACAGGTGATTTCCCTTGCGTATACAAGTAGATGGTCATGTCATGTTGTTTCTTATCAATAACTTATTATTTTTATTTATAAACGCTCTTTTATTCTACTGGGAATGTATTTTTAACCGACTTCACAAAAAAGAGAAGGTTTTCATTTCGAGAGTGTTTTTTAAATTTTGTTACCGCATAATTTTTATTGAGTAAAGCAATGTTGATGATTCTCTGTTTATATGATAGCTACTGCTTTTGATGTAGTATCATTTAGTTTAGATATAACGAGTAGTTTTTGAGTTATTCGTAACTTTTTTTTTTTTTTTTTATTGATAACGGACGGCAAACGAGCAGAAGGACCACCTGATGGTAAGTGGTTACCTTCGCCCATAGACATCTACAACACCAGAGATGTTGGAGATGCGTTGCCAACCTAGAGGATACTGATGGAAGGGGGGACAATGTAGTAGTCCACTATCAGAACCACCACATTTTGGGGAAAGGATGGGTGGGAAAGGGGAAAACCTACATTTTTATTATAATAAAAATCTGGCTTACATGCCATCGAACCGGAACACATCATTAGATATTTGGCGGTTCGTCTTTGACATGATAGTGGTCGCGAGCCAGTCGGAGGACGAACCTCCTACCACCTAACAAACTAAGTTATTTTTAGTGCACCTACCTACCTACCTAACTTCAGGCTTTATCCCTAGCGGGGTAGTCAGAAAGAACGGAGCGCCAAACGCTACGGTTCCTGCATACCTCTTTCGCCTCGTCCACAGTAATTAACCTCTTCATACATTTTTTTGTGCATTTTATATGAAATCGATTTTCTTTGTATAAAATCTTAATATTTTCCCTTAAGTAATGTAAAACATTCATTCCATCGAACAATTGATGTTGAACAATATGTAGAAAGTACAGAGCAGAGAGTCTCGTCACTTTATCCTGCAATAACCTTACACCCTGCGAAGTAGAAAATATGTTTTATCTTTATAAAATTATTTTCCACTATGAAAATTGTAAAAGTTGCCTTAAAAATAAATTATCTGTGCCATATATGATATTTGATTGGACGCTAAAATATTCATACATCGAGTCACCAGATAGCCGTCAAATATAAAATGTTTCAACTCAATAACCTTTTCGAATAGAGTACTCGCTGTATCCCGCACATAGCAGGGTAGGAATAAGGAACCTAGTGTTAAGACACTCCGTTCCCCACTTTTCGCCGAATTATGGCATTGCGTGCTGAGTGGCGGAACTCAACGCCGCGCTTTGCCTTGTTACCAAACCCAGGAAATGAAAAATTCAATTTCCTAGAGTGGAAATCGAATCCACAACCTATCGCATTTACAATCACACGCTTGTGCCTCGACAGGTGTATAATCGTGCGATATAATAATTTCTCGCAACCATTGCATTTACAGCTATATACTGTCTGACTGCGTAGCCATAAAAAATATAAAAAGCTTTAAAAACATGGAAAATTATATAAAAAAACTCATATTTCCAAGCTGTGCTTTAAATGAACAGTTTTCAATTTTAATTCCGCTGCCAATGAGGACATAAATCGACGCGGTCGTTAGCGACCCGCCTGTCGATCTGACCTTCTTCTTTTTTGGTACCCCTACTACGATATATATACTTATTAACCGATTCCAAAAATAAAGGTTCAACTATGTTTTTTCATACAATATCTTGTCAGTCCATAAAAAGTATGTATATGAACCTACACTTGAACACAAACGCTTATCGTGGCGTGGCACAAGTTGAGTTCCGCCACTCAGCACGCAATGCCTAAATTCGGCAGACAGTATAGAACGGAAATGTTAACAGAGAACGAGAGAGTGTATTAATACTAGGTTCTCAGGTTCTGCCTTGGGCGTGCAGGATACAGCGTGAAGCTAAAAAAAGAATAAAACACAAAGGCTTCACTTTTTTTCCTCACAACATAGTGAAAGCAGGAGAGTCTAGCTTCACTCTGTTTGTCGTTATATTTAGGCACAAAACAAAAGCAAACAAAAACAACATTGTGAACGTTTCTTAATGAACCTTTGTAGCTCATTTCGCATAAGCATTGATAATCTTTCCTACTCTACACGACGCCTCCTCAAATTCTCCGCAAATGTTGGCTTATTTTAACTAGCGCGTCACACCATTGTATGGGTTATAAAGAGTTCCATCAGCTTATATATACATAGTTATATATAAATAATACTGCTAATATAAATGGATATGAGAAAAAGTAAAAACAACGTACGCCTTGATAAATGTCGCTAATCCTGGTCATAAATTTACAGATAACAATTGCCTAAAAAAAAAAAAAAAAAAAAGAAACTGTCTCACAGAGAGGATCCTCAACTCATACAGTTTCATGGAAGACACATAAATTTAGCATTTCACCCTGTTTATAACAAGCAAGAAGGTAAGCGCGAAAGCCGAGGTGTCCCGCCACTCAACATGCAATGCCTCAATCTGGCGGAAAAGTGAGGAACGGATTTGTTGAAAGAGAACGGAGTTTAACACTCATTAGGGTTCTCTGTTTTTGCCTACCCTGCTATGTGCGGATGGGCGCGTGAAAATATAAATGGCATAGTTGATGATATGTAAAAGCTTTTTATTCTTTAGAGGTCATCGTAAAGAAGTGGTAAGAACGACTGACTCAAAAGTTTGCCGCGGGTTCGTGGAGAAATGATTGAGTATTTAAATGAAAACTATTTTTTTAACTTTTTTTTTATTTGATATTAAACTTACAAATATTATTTTATAACTAATAACACTACAAAAATCCACCTTCAGGTTTATCTCGAGTGCCATATTCGTCCTTATTTATTATATAGCATCTATATAATATTTTTTCAACAATTGCTTAATATTCATATAAGTAATCTTCGATCTTATATTACGAGTATATTCTAAGCTATTTATTAAGTGAGGAACTATGTATGCCCTGGTGCGCTTTTCGTATTTATTATTAGCCGATACAGTTACTAATTTATTATTGGTCATACAACGTGTTGTTATATTATGAGAAACTTTGTGTACAACACGCAATGCCTCAATCTGGCCGAAAGTGGGGAACGGAATTGTTGAAAAAGAACGGAGTGTCTTAACACTAGGTTCATAGGCTCTTACCCTGCTACCTTGCGGGATACGGCGTGAAGTTAAAAAAAAAAAAGAAGAAATTATTTTAACCAGATTAATCGCGAATATTTTATTATTCGAATATACATTTTGGAAACCAAACATTTCGAACACTTTACAGTAGTCCATGGTTACAGGTAGACCTAGAGTTCTAGTCCTAGAATATACGCGATTAAACGGGTTAAAATAGTTTCATTTAATATGTGTAATAATCGTGAAAATCAAAAAGCTCATTATGATTATATTTATAAAATATATTTGGGCAAGATAGGGCGCGGCGTTGAGTTCCGTCACTTCACAAAATGTCTCTAACTCAGACAGAAAGCATTGAATGGAGTGTTTTGACACTAGGTTCTCTTTAACTAACCTGCTATGCGGGATAAAGCGTGAGACTGCTTGTTTTGTTTTTTTTACTCTTTCTCGCAAAAACTACTGAAGGGATTTAAATGAAACTTTAAAGTAACATAGCTTATACATTAGAATAATGTATAGGCTACAATTTATAACTATTTTATAAATAGATCTGCTAAAACATAGCACAGCGAGTTTCGGCACTAAACATGCAATCGAAATGAAAACAAGAGAACGGAATATCTTAACTCTAAGCTATCTCCATCTACCCCGTAATACATGAAAAAGCGAAGCGTGGAGCTACCCTAGAAATTAACAGTAACCTTGCGAATATTAACACATAACGTGGCGTAGAGTTTCGTCACTACACGCTCGGTAAAAAATGGAAAACAGAATACCTCGACACTGAGCTCCCTCTGTGTCTATAACTAGCAAGGAATAATACGTAACTACAGTAGTGGCGATGGATATTTAACCGTTACACTGAGGCAGTGGCGATAAACAACCCAACCAGTCACGAATGAGTTTTTGATGAGGGTCCGCTTTTCGTCGCCTGTGGTTCGTAGATAGGTACATAAACAATTTTGAATGTGGGGAAATACTTTAAAATGGGTCTTCTAATGATCTTAGCGATTTTATACCGTTGTAGCTTTGTGGAACAGTTGGGAATATCGAATATGAGCAAGTGCGAATTTCGTTTGATATATTTTTAACAAATTTCCTTCAACTTTTTTCGTGGCCATCCTGGCGCAGTGGGATGATATGTGGTTTGATCCCCACTCTAGAGCTGTTTTCATTTCAGGGCTGGTGCACACCAGTATCAGATTGAACCACTTGATCGCATGCACCTTAGAGCCGTTCGAGTCGTTTAAGACCCAATAGTCTGTGAAAGGCTTGACACTTTGGCCATGCATAGACGTTTCTTCGTTGCGCGTTCTATCCCATATATCATGAAAAACGTTCTAGAGAACTGTTTAACCTGATTTCCATCACAGAATTATTTTACCACACAGTACGTCACAAACTTAAATATCATCAACAAGATCTGGATACGTGATAATCTATTACTGTGCGGTTTTGTAGGTCTTTTTCCACGTGCCACACAATTGTGAAAAGCCCTGTGATAGCGTAACCTTCAAAAAGCACGTCTACCTACACCTTAAAGGCCGGCAACAGGCCTGTAGCTCCTGTGATGTTATACGGGGTCGTGGGCGCCAGTGATCATTTTTCATTAGATACATCGCTCGTTTGCCTTATCCTTTCTTAATCCTCAGGGGAAAAAATATATTTCAATTATTTTCATATATCACTGGCATATTATATACAAATGGATACTGGACTTGTAGTAAATATAATATAATAGATAAATGGCACGGTGTTAAGATCCGCTATTAAATATATTTAATATAATAATATCTCGATATCGTACGGAAAATTTATAACAGAGTATCTGCACATATGCTCTCTCTAACTACTTCACTTTGCGAATAACGTGTGAAGCTGTAAGCAAAAATAAAACAACAAACATATTTTATTTCCTGTGTGGAAATCGAACCCATGAGCAATCTTGTTACAGTCAAACACTGTGCCACGATAGCCGCCTAATTCCAACCGGACCACCATCAAAAGCACTAGTAGTAGCTAGTACTCCTGACGTGGTCCTATTTAAATTTATTAATTCTTTTTTTTCATACTAGTGTCCCCGATGACGCGTTAATTACGCGTTGCCAACCAACGTACATGTCACTTTATATAAACATGGATGTCAAACCATGGTAGTATGTGTATTATTTTTCTTATTATTTTAATATATTTTTATGCGTTATTTTAAAAAGATATTATCATTCTGCACTCCTGCGCTATATAAACTATAAGTGTGCCAAATTTCATGCTCCTCCGTCCGCGTAATTTTCGTAAAAAGGGGTATAAAGTTTTTGCTTCATGAATTTATATATAGATTATCAAAATTGGTTTACCCAGTAAAAAGTTCTGCGATAACACGCATAAAAATACATTACAAATAATAACCTGATTTTAGAAGTCGATTAAAAGGGCAAAGATTGTGGAATTTCGTAATAGTTGAGCAAGTCGAATCTTGTTACATTTAATTACTGGCAAACTTTTATCCTTAAGTTAATCGAGGGTCGAGTCAGACGGTAGTAGCAGATGATGTGATTGTTAAAGTAACTTTATTTTTTTACTTGAAAAACATTTAAAATGGAATGTAGCGGGGTTTTAATATGCTACTTTTTTAATTTACTCCGAGTTGAAATCGAATCCACAACTAATCGCTTTTACAGAGACACTATCCCACTAAGTCACGATGGCCTAAAATAAAATGAGGCATTATTCGTTAAAACCAAAACAAAGTAACAAAGGCACTAGCGTGCAACTGTAAACGCGACAGGTTGTCGGTTCGATTGCCACTCCAGGATATGGAATTTTTCATTTCCTGGGTTTAGTAACAAGGCAAAGCGCGGCGTTGAGTTCCGCCACACAGCACGCAATGCCTCAATTCGGCGGTAAGTGGGGAACGGAGTGTCTTAACACTAGGTTCCCTCTGCCTACCCTGCTATATGCGGGATACAGCGTGAAGCTATGTATGTATGTAGCGAAATAAAATACAGCTAAAAGTTAGTTAAATCTATATAAAAGCTAAACCGCATTCAACCAAGCCGAATACAAATTTACACTTCATTTATATGGTAGTTTTAAAATTTCACCGACTGAAATAACTATTAAAACTAAACTATTGTACAGAGAGTTCTCTAAACCGCACTGTGGCAATGCAGCTCGGAATTGGCTCAAAATTCTATTTGAATTAAAACAATAGCGAGCCTCGTGTGGCGCAGTGGAAAAGCGAAATTGATGACCCCGGAACATGGTCATGGGTTCGATTTTTATATCGTAAAATCATTGCTTGTAATTTAGAGGGAAAATAGTGTCAAGACACTGCGTTCTCTCTCTATTTTCTGTCTTAAAACGAGACATTGCATGTTTAGTGGCGTTTGAATACTGCGCTTTGTCTCATTAGAACAGGAAAATAATAATAATTTAAACATAACGATTCCCCCGAATGGATTGAACTCACAACCACTTGCTTTGACAGCCAGATCCTGTGTACTGCGCCACGATGGCCTCTTAACGGCAATATTTCCTTCTTGTTGTTCTTTCTCAATCATTGATCACCCATTGTTAGATATAGATCTCCTGATTTTTTTTTTTTTTTATGAATTAAATTACATCCACGGGCTCACACTTGCCCGTGCCTTTTTTTTTTTTTTTTATATTTTTATTACATTTGCTGCATACTTAAATAGAACTACTTAATTGTTTTTTTTTTTCTCCTCATTGGACATCCAGTCACCATCTCAAGCTCTTTGTCGGCCCATCGTTCTCACAAAGTCATCGGTTCATCGTAGCCAGAGAGAGTATTCTGTATTGCGCGTAAAAAATACATTAGAAACAACAATAAATACAATTTTCAGTTTTCAAAGATGGATTTATCTCTAAGAGAGATACTCTTAGACATTAATCAATCTCTTAGATACTCTTACTGTCTACCGCAGGAGGTGGATGAGTAAGTAACAAGCGGGAATGCAGTACAAAAGAAAAAGTAATAAAAAAGACAAAAAAGAACGAACGGTAATACAAAAATAGATATTTATAATATATAAGTATATATGAACATCATTTAAATACATACATATCAGTGGCGAGGGGTGAAAATTTTAGTTAGGCAAGCCGGTAAATTAAGGGAAGCCGATGTATATTTAGGGAAGCCGGTAATTTTTAGGGAAGCCAGTATATTTAGGGAAGCCGGTATTGGATGTCAAGGTATACAATTTTGACGATGACCTTTTTTTTAGGTCTGTAAGATGTCTTTTATTTGATGACTTTTTTGCTTTAGCACTCACACCCTGTTTGACTTTGTGTTTTGGAGCTCCATATTTTACTGGTCAGCTTTTTTTTAAGTTAGGTAAGCCGGTGAGAATCGTTTTGTATGGACACCTCGCCACTGATTCATACAAATATATATATTTGTATATATTATATATAATATATATACAAAAATATATTTATATATATTATATATAATATATATACAAAAATATTATAAAAAACTAGAGATTGAATTGGTTGTCATACTTATAATCTTAGTCTGAGAACACTGACACTGATAAGTGGCGGAACTTAACGCCGCACTATATCTCACCAGAGCGGAGAAACGAAAATAATATAAAAATATATTCATTTCCCGTGTGGGAATCGATACCAGTCCCATAACCAGTCGCGCTTGTTATCGGATGTTGTCCCATAGTAAGTTATAGTCATAGGATAATGAAACGCATCAGCATATAATTGCATTATAGGATGTACGCTAATTAATGTTAGGAATTGGAGGAATCTAAATCTAATATAACTGATGGATACCATGATTATGTATATATATCATCGGTATGTACACGACAGGTTATTAATTTTATATGAAATTAATCATCATCATGCTAGCTAGTGGGGAACGGAGTGTCTTAACACTAGGTTCACTGGTTCCCTCTGCCTACCTTGCTATATGCGGGATACAGCGTGAAGCTATGTATGTATGTATGAGTCGTTTATTATGAGCACGTATATTATTTAATTTATCATCTACCTTTTCTAAACTAGTGTTAAGACACTCCGTTCCCTACTTTCCGCCGAATTGAGGCAATGCGTGGTGAGTTGCGGAACTCAACGCCGCGCTTTGCCTTGTTACCAAATCCAGGAAATGAAAAATTCCATTTCCTGGAGTGGGAATCGAACCCAAAACCTGTCGCGTTTACAGTATCACGCTTGTGCCTCTGCGCCGCGACAGGCGTTGCAAAGTGGAGAGTAGCATATTAAAATCTCCATACATTTCAAATTTTAAAATATTTTCAAGTAGACAATTAAATTTACTTTAACAATCACATCATCTGTTATTACCATTTGACTCAAGTATAAAAGTAATTACATGTAACAAGATTCGCCTTGCTCAACTATTAGGAAATTCCATAATCTTTGCCCTTTTTAACCGATTTTAAAAAGGAGCTTCTCAATTCTACTGTATTTTTTTATGTGTAAAATGTATGTATAACTTTTTACTGAGTGAGTTAATTTAGATTAATCTTTTTTTATGTGATAGTTTGTAATGGCAAAGGGAGAACATTTTTATAACGATAAGCCGATATATGAAGGTAAGCCGGTATATGTAGGTCCGACCTGGACAAAAATATTATATTAATTCATGGTATAGGATGTCAAGTTTTTGTCAAAGTCAAAGTCAAAGTCAAAGTCAAATAATTTTATTCAAAATAAGAAGTTACAAGCTTCATTTTTTGAACTTCAAATAATTTACCACCGGTTCACTAAATTTAATGCCTCAGACCTGAGAAGAACCGGCGCAAGAAACTCAGCGGAACTATTTTTTTTTTTTTTTATATTCGACAATGGTTTACAATTCTAAAGTCGATTAGATTCCCACTTCAGGAAATGAAAATATTCAATAATATTTAGTATTTTCATTTCCTCTCTCTAGTAACAGGGCAAAGCGCGACGTTAAGTTCTGCCACTCAGTTAACAATGCCTCAATTGGGGAACGGAAATGTTAAAAGAGAACGGAGTGTCTTAACACTAGGTTCTCTGGTTCCCTCTACTTACCCTGCTATATGCGGGATGCTACGTAAGCAACGTGGAGCTAAAAAAAATAATATTTTTACTGATTAGCGCTTTCTCCGCCGATTCTCCGCTCTGGTATTGTTGAGTTCTACTATTCCACACATAATATCTTGAGTTCATATGGAATACGGAGAGGATCACTGGTCTAGTGATTCCCATAGTGGTCTATATCGACCCCCAGGGATCGATGAACAACTGTAAGGGGTCTACATGGACGACAAAAAAACTGGGGGTCTATGAAATGAAAATAGGGTCAATGGCAAGAAAAATGCAAAAAAAGTAATAGTTATAGTTTTGGCATTAAAAGAAATAAATAAATATAATA